>NDXB01020271.1:0-13970 GCA_002631895.1 Agapornis roseicollis | reverse complement strand
AGTCTCTCTTCATTGCCCTTGCACCCCTTGTAATAATTTCATCACTGCCAACCTGAAAAACTATCTTCTAGGAACACTGTCTCCTGGCATCTCTCCATGTGTTAGCCTATCCTTTGGTTATTGCCTCTCACTTTCCAGGGCCAAATGCACAGTGCTATTTAAAAAAACCCAGCACTTAATGCTATTTTGCGTGATAGTCCCAACCCAAGGGTTGTGTCTGAAACCATCCATGCAAGAGTCCACCAGTACTTTTGGAGTAAACCTTAGCAGATGTTCAGCCCAAACAGACTGCATTGGAGCTCAGAGGAACAGGTCTGTGGTTTTCCTTGAGCACACACAGTTAGGCTTGCCTTAAATGCCCAGTGCAACAGGACTTCAGGGCTCTGCAGCCAGCCTCTGTGCGCACTCCGTTGCTGGCTGAACTGGTGGCATATTTCAGTCTACCCCAGGCAAAGCTCTGTTGCTGAGTACTGTGCCAGTCAGGATTGCAGGAGCATGTGCAAGTCTTCTGTGCGCTGCTTGCCTTCCACAGCTCCTCTGGGGCTCTCCTTAGGGCTCCTTTGGGGGCCAGTGGGACCAGTGAGATCCCAGTGGGCCATTCCTTTGCTTTAGGAAAAAAAATTGCCTGAGAACTTCCTCTTGGAAGCTGTAGCTTCCCTGAGAAATTGCTACAACTTAAAACTTGTTTCAAAAGCACTAGGCATATTAGTTAATATATACATATATTTAGTGGAAACTTAACAAGGCAAGCATTCAACATAAAAATTGAGAGCCGTTTTTGTTTCAGATGTTTGCACGCTTTTGTCAAATGTTTCCGAGCACCTCAGCTGCTGCTTAGCTGAAAATTGGGTTGAACTTTTTTAGCCATTCTGTGAAAAATAAAAGATCACAACCAAAGTGTGCATTTGGAGAGAATGCGTATTTTTATTGAAGACTCTATTTCCAGTGAAAGCTTTTATTGCATCTTTAAAAAAAGGCACAGACAACAGGCTACATAAAGAAGCTTTATTCCATCTCTTAGTCTGCTGAAGGTTTTTCCTTGACATTTAAAATCAATTTCAGGTTTGCTATTAATACTGATAAGAATGACATAAGACCTAAAGTGTTATCTCATGGTTTTCTGTGGCTCCAATGGTTTTAAACAAAAAAAAAACCCAAACAGCCCCCCAAACAAAAGACATTAGCAGCCAGCATCCATCAATCCTAGGGGTTTATTGCAACTTTATGGTCAATGCTTACTCTACAGACCCAAAGATCTTTGAGGACTGTAGAGAGAAAAATGACCCTCCCTGAGCTTCCAGCAGAGCTTGTCACCATATTAAGCTTGCCCTTAGATGCAGGTTTCAAGGACACTTCTTAGTTTGGACGCTTATATTACTACTCCTAGGTAAAAACAATGCAAACCTCTACTGTCTTTCAGTAACTGCTCAAAAATCATCAAATTTGACATTAAGAAATATCCACATTGATAAATAGCAGCACTTGACACCACAGGGCAGAGCACAAAGCTATTTCCTTTGGGAAGCTCACTTTGTAGCCTTCTTATTTCTTGAGAGGCAGCATCTCTTGCAAAAAGCCTCTCTAGAGTCCTGGAAAATGTTGTTAGCTAGATGATGGACCTTTATGTTCAAGGAAGATGGCGAAGTCCTGCTTTTTTTTAAGATAATGGTGAAACTGCCAACATAATCACTCTCACTCAGATGAGAAATTGAATGACACAGTGTGTGTAAAGTATATGGAAACAGATTTGTTTCCTTAGCAGCTGAAGCTATCACAGTGATATCCAAATTATTTCAGGACTGAGTGATGGGAAACCAGTGACTGTCAAGGCTGAAAGCTTGTGTTTCCAACTTCGGTGTCTCTGCGTCCCCATCTGCAAAAAAGGGATAACCCTACTTGGGTAGTTTACTAAAATACTTTCTTATCTGTGCCTGGATGCCTGGAATTTCTTACAGAAAAATGCATGGCGGAAGCAAAGCGCATGCTGCTGAATTTCCCTTGTTCTGAGGAAAACACTGCAGAAAGGATCTCCAGCCTGGGCAAGCTTGCACTGTAGCTGGGCAAGATCGTCAAAAAGATATGAAGAAGAACATCCTGTTGCAGCCAGAGCCCAGACAGGGTATGAGAAGGCATATATACACTACAAAACACAGCACCCCATTGAGCTGCTGCCCCATGCTTTTGGTGAGGATCTGTGGGATCTACTTTGCAGGCCTTGAGGAATGATTTGCTCAGTGACTGCTTAGCAGTCAACTCTACCCAGAACTGATTCCACATGTATTTTTTTTCCTTGCCCCTAAATTCTCCCCTTTTTTTTTTCACTCACATGGTCTCTTCTAGGTATGTTGTTTTGATTTCTTGCCTGTCTCTTGGTGCAGTCACAAGGCCTAAGTTTGTATGAATGCTCAAATTGCTTTGAGCTCTGCCAACACAGGATTTATGGCATTTCAATACACTCGTTGTTCGCCTCTTTTCATGAGCAAACTCCACTTCAGACAAAAGGCTCAGCACACAGCTACCACATTGAAGAGAAAGAGCTGTCTGCTAAATGAGCTGTTCCCACTGTGCTGCCACCACCTTGCAGTGGGCAGGAGCAATGCTGTTCCTCCTCAGTTCTCTTACCAATGTGCTGTGCCCTCAGAGTTCCCCCATGCTTCATTTCTGGCACCTAGTGTAAACAGTAGCTTGGCTATTTTTCATTTGTTATTATTGTCTGCTGTGGGCTAGTGACTGGAAATCATTTTGTACCCAAGACTGACAGGGGTAATGTGATTCAGAAGAGGAGCTGTATCTTAAAACATCTGCAGGCTGTTCTATTTCAGCAGGGTCAGGCTCAGTCCTCTATCTAATCCCTGCTATTTCATTTCTGCCCCCCCACCCCTCCCCCAGCAGGTTCAATGAAGAAAAAAAGGAAGTAAATTGCATTCTATACAATTTTATTTCAAGAACAGAAACAGAACAAATGAACCCAAAACCCACTGTCCCTTTCACACAAGCTAAACTTAAGGTAGCTGTACAAAACCTTTTCTCCACTGTAAACACAGGGGTTTCTTTAAAATAGTGAAGGTGAAAAACAAAATATATCCATCTACTGCTGCAGCGTTCTCCATGAATTTATTGTGGTCTGTAAACAAAGATTTTGTCATTTAATTTTTGTTTTGTTTAAGAGAAATCCACCAGCCTATGCCTATTTTTCTTCTCTGTAGTGCTCAGACAGCTCATTTCTGGAGCATTGAGGATTTGAATGGAAAGCTGTTAACAAAAAGATGGGATCCTTCCTCACTGCATCTTGTCTCTGTTTTTGTCAGGACACCCTCTAGTACAGGAAAGTGAGGAGGAAGCTGTTACATCGCCATGTGCCTGAGACAGGCTATTATCTGCCTATAAGTCTGGGTATCCTCCAACTCATGGAATGTGGTTTGCCGAGCTCTTACCAGGGAGTGATGGAAGCTGAAAGTATTTTTCAGGACCTCTTTGAAGTTGATGGCAGGTAAAACAAGTTGCAGGCCTAATTCCTCCCTTCTCTATCACCAGTTCAAGCCTCCATCACCTTTATCACATGCATGTTCAGCAGCCTGAACATATCTTTTCATCTGCTAACACTCTTCCATCCATTTTTCCATGCAAATGATCACACATTTTTCCCTTTCAGAAAAGAATGAAGCAAGATCTTTTTCAGCCATTTGTAAGTCTTAAAGAAACAGCTCTACTTCTGTGGGTCTCTTTTCCCACAGCACAGTCAGGCCCAGCAGTTCTTGACCTGTGCTGTGCTATGGTGGGTACTGAGAAGGCTTAGCAGGTCCAATATCCTAAATATAGTTTGGTGGTTGCCACGTAGGAAAATGTGGGAAACACAGGCTTCTAAGCATGCCTACCCTGCCCCTTCATCCTTCCTCTCCATGGTGGTCTGTCTCCATTACCATGAACATACCTGCTTTACGTATTTTGAGGTTGTGCTCTCTGCGTGTAATCTTCCTGAGACCTTCAAGTAAGAATTGCAGTCCTGAAGCCTCAGCCCTGCAGCCCAGACTATGCTGACAGATTTTCTGCTCAGCAGATGGACAGTACTGAGGGGCTTGTGGGAGAAGTGCAACTCCTCTTCCTGTAGGAACAGAGGGATTTTAAAGTCTGAGGACTGATTTCTGCATCGCTGGGGCTCAGTTCAAGCTTCTGGGCTCGTCAGAGGGAAGCTGCAATGGAGTTAGGAGTGCAAAGTGTTACTGTCATTATTTTCCCTGACCTTAGTGTTTCTGTGTGTTAATGCTTTGAATTGTAAAGTTGTAATTGCCTTTCTTGTTTTCTTTCATGAGCTTTGTTCACAAAATGCATCTCCTTAAAGGAAAGTGAAGCACTGTTTCTATGAGCTTTCAGTTTCAAGCACTGGGCTCAGTGCTCAGTGATGCAGGAGTCTTCCACTGCAACAGGGATGTCTGAAAATGCCAATGCCAAAGCTGCAGGTTTTTCTACCTTGCATGTTTTTGCATCATAACAGCTCCCCTCTGCTTGCCTTTCATGGCATTCAGGTGCATGCCCTGTGCACCTCTCTTGTCACCCTAGATAATTTGATTTATTCACCATGCCAGCACTTGGTGGAGGAAGGGTTGTAGAAGGTGGTATCCCTCTTGAAGCCCTCAGGACCTTGCTGATTAGAGGACAGTGCCTAATTGAATAAAGAAAAGGCAGGGAGGTCTTGATGCTCCCCAGGGCTGGGCAAAGCAGGGGCTGAGGGAGAAAGGCAGATATAGCAGTATCTGTACTCTTACTGCTTTCTGTCCAGCTTTTTCCTCCCTTTTCCTTACACTGAATTCAGGATTGATGAAAATGAACATTTTAAAAATAGAAGACCTTCATACCCACCTTTTCTCTGTGTTGGTGTGTCAGCTCACATTTTTTTTTATCAGTGGAGGAGACTTTGGAACACAGCTTGCTACTGCAACACAGCTCTTTCCTACCAGTTTGCAAAGCTTCATTGGCACCCCCAGTACTAAATTAATAACCTTCTTCTGCTGCTGTTGGTCATGTAACCAGAAGGTCTGCATAAGCTCTCCAGCTCCAGACCTGTCTGCTGAGCTCTAAATTAACATTTACTCTTGTGTGCTCACTTGGGCTGTCTCCATCACAGACTTGGATGCCCTTGCCCCATGCACAAAGAAGGTTGCCATGGGGAAAGCACAAGGGCTCCCAGTCCAAAGAAAGTTCCTGTGGACAAAAAAGAAGCTGCCTGCAAGCTAGGAGGCTGCCCTAGCGGGCTTTGCTGCTCAACAAGTGAGCCACATGAGAGAAAACAGGCTGAGAGGAATAGAGCAGGTTACTGGGTATAAGCATGTAAGATGGAATGATTTCTATTGCTGCTGTGGATAGGGGCAAGGCCCTACCATGTGCTGCTGCTTATGGTGCCATGAGGCTTCAAAGCAGTGTGTGGAGATTTAGTCAGATAAGTCTGAGATGTATTTGTTGAAAATAGTGAGGCCATGCTTCATGACTAGAGAAAAGGGATTTCAAGGCAACTTGTTTTGTTAACTTGTGAGGGATGATTGGACTGTTCCTTGGGTGGGGGGGCAGACATTGGTGGACATGCTTGGGATGGATGGGTGAGAGGGAAGGACTTGGGGGTGGTGGTTGATGAGAAAATGAACATGAGCCGGCTGCAGTGTGCACTTGCAGCCCAGAAAGCAACCGTATCCTGGGCTGCATCCAAAGGAGCATGACCAGCAGGTTGAGGGAGGTGATCCTGCCCCTCTACTCTNCTTGGGGGTGGTGGTTGATGAGAAAATGAACATGAGCCGGCTGCAGTGTGCACTTGCAGCCCAGAAAGCAACCGTATCCTGGGCTGCATCCAAAGGAGCATGACCAGCAGGTTGAGGGAGGTGATCCTGCCCCTCTACTCTGCTCTCGTGAGACCTCACCTGGAGCACTGTGTGCAGTTCTGGTGTCCTCAACGTAAACAGGACATGGAGCTGTTGGAACAAGTCCAGAGGAGGCCATGAGGATGATCAGGGCACTGGAGCATGTCCTGTGTGAAGACAGGCTGAGAAAGTTGGGTCTGTTCAGCCTGGAGAAGAGAAGGCTGCGTGGAGACCTCATAGCAGCCTTCCAGTATCTGAAGGGAGCCTATAGGGATGTTGGGGAGGGACTCTTCATTAGGGACTGTAGTGACAGGACAAGGGGTAACGGGTTCAAACTTAAACGGGAGAGGTATAGTTTGGATATAAGGAAGAAATTCTTTCCTGGTAGGGTGATGAGATGCTGGAATGGGTTGCCCAGGGAGGTTGTGAATGCTCCATCCGTGGAGGTGTTCAAGGCCAGGTTGGATGAAGCCTTGAGTGGCATGGTTTAGTGTGAGGTGTCCCTGCTTATGGCAGGGGGGTTGGAACTGGATGATCTTGAGGTCCTTTCCAACCCTAACTATTCTATGACCCTGTGCCAGGGTTTATCCCATGCCTGTCTCAAGAAATGGCACCATAGCTGTCATGGGGTTCATTTCCAGGATGCATGGGAGCACATGGACACTCCCTCTTCCTCCATAATGTTATGTATCATTACAGGGTGTGCAGATGGTATAAAAGCCCGGCCTCATGGATCTACTGGAGGTGAAGTGGGTCTCACACAAGTTAGGCTCAGTAAGGAAATGTACCCTGTTCCCCAGTTAGGGCTGCATTTTCTTCTTCCTTTTAGAAAGCATGAAATTAACCTTTAGCTTACTGCTTTTGAGGGCAAGCATGTAGGCTTTCAAGTTACTCTTCAGTTGAGTCTGTCCCATCAGCTTCAATATTACTGAGCCAAAATAAAAGAGAGCGTAAGCAGGTGCTCAGGGAGGGAGGCTGGATTAACAAGCAGAATTTCTGCTGTGCTTGCTTTGCAGACAGGAGCTGGAGCAGGTTAAGTCTTGTCTGAAGCCTGCAACATTACTGAGGCAGAATTTTTCTTTTCTCTGTCTAAAGCAGTGCTGGAGCCTGAGGGCAATCCTCTGCCTCATATCTGTAGTGAAAATAGAAGTCTTTAGGGAGAATGCTTCTGTTTCGTGCAGGAGTTGTCACATTTGGTGGCACATGAGCTGTAGTCAGCTCATTTTCTGCCATTCTGTGATATATAGGGTTGTTATTTTCTCACATATCTGATTAACTCAGCTTTGGAGAAGCTGAGGGAATTGTGTGGCTGAAGATGACTCAGCTTAAGGCTGAATCCTTTACTCCTACAGTGCCAGTACCAGTTAGGAGGCTTGGCAGTGACAAGGAGATGGTTTCCTTTGGTCTTGCTCCTGCTTTTATCCAGTGAGGTGACAGTCACCTCCCCATACCACAACAGGGTGCACGTGCTGCCTTTGCTAGTTGAAGGATTGCTAACTCCTGTAGATGGTTTTCTGTGTTGATTTCCTTTTTTCTTTTTTTCTTTTTTTTCTTTTTTCTTGTTTTCTTATCACTTGTGGGAGCTGAATTATTGCACATTTTTATATCCAAAGAGCCCCTTCCCACCTAACGTGTTGGCTTGCAGGTTGGATACAAATACTCAGGACTAGCTGTTTAGTGTCTGAATTTCTTTTCTTATAGCACTCAAGTGGACGCTTTCTATCCAAATCATTGTAAAGAGAGGCTGAGCTGCTGTTCCTCATGGTTAACAAAGAACCTCTTGTGAACCCTTGCACATCTGCACAAAATCTTTTTGTGTACGCAGGTGTTCGTAACAACAGCAGCAGTGGCTTTGCTATGGAAGATTTCCAATCTAGGCACAGAAATAATGAGAATATTGCATTTTTTTTTGGGGGGGGGGGGGGTGTTGAAGGTACCTTTTGCGTGTGCATAGCAATAATAGAACATGTGCAGTAGCCAAGCTAAATTTCAGCTCTGCGTTGGATATTGCACGATTATCCACAGCATAGGAGAGACATACAAAATATTTGTAATGGGGGTGGTGGAAAATTTCAGTTTGGGAGCATTTAGTTGAGTTGCAGTGACTGTGGCCATGCCATGTTGGATACATCCAGGCTGAAGGAATTAGTCCCCCTCTTGCCTAAATGTGGCAGTTTCTGTAGTGCTGATATGTATGTAGTGCTGGCTACACTGACCTAGCTTAGATGGACTCCAAGCTCACACTGCCTAGCTAAGCAATTTACCATGCAGAGATGTCATCAAATCCTGCAGTGAAGGAGGTGGAAATCCCTCCCATTTGTCAGTTACATACTTTGTGCAAAGCTTTAGGGATGAATCTCATGCAGCAGTCAAGGACGGGGAGTGACTGGGAGCACGTTGCAGTACAGAGCGTGTCCCTGCCTGAAGGTGCTGGTGCTGCCAGCCCTGCAGCCAAAACTATTCCTTACATCTCACACTCGAGATTTCTTCAGCGAGGTGGTTGCTATGCAGCCTTGTTTATTCCTGGTACGTGACACTGTTTGCCTGCTGGGTTCATACATTTTGAAGGGGGAGCCTGCTGTCCTCCTGGAGAAAGGGTCTGGCTTGACAAATGGCCATCCCTGCTCTCAGTTTTGGAAACACAAGGTCTGGAGCAGCAGAAATCCTTATTCTCTTGTGGGCTGCAACCGGCAGTGGGGCTTTACAGCTCCTGGGGGATTGCAAGCTTTACAGAGTGAAGCTAGCTTCCCAAAGTGAAGGATATGCATGTTGGTGAAGGAGGTTGTTGGGCAGCCCTGCCTCATGTGTTGCTGCTTTCTTAGCAAGGTGATACTCTGGCAGGGGCTGGCAGGAGCCGGGCAGAGGGGTTGCTTTACTGTGCTCTGGTGGAGGTTGTTTGGTGCAAGCGCCTCTCTCAGAAGGCAGTAACATCTGGGAGAAAGAGTTGATGATTTTTCCTTTTATCTTTCTCTTTTCAAATAGTTCCTTGGAAAAGTCCTTAAAGCTGCACGAGAGAGGCTTCTGCTGGGTGACTCCAGCTGTGTGCTGCTGAGTTTCCGTGTCATTTGAAGGAGATGCAGTTCTGGGAGGTGTGTAAGAAGAGCAATGCTTGGGGTGGCAGATGGAAGGAGGGAAGAGGAGAACAGGTGGGGACTGCAGGGCAGATGGGGTGGTTTGCTGATAGGGAAGTTCCTGTTCATAAGAGCAACAGTCTGGCCTCTGGCATGCCATGGGATGAAGAGTGAGAGCTTCCACCTCAGTTCACCTTGGACTGTCAAGTCTTCATTTGCTGCACTATGTGAGCAGACAGACAAGTACCTCCTCAGCTCCTGCTCACATGCCTTTTGCTCTGACTGGAGCCAGAAAGGCAAAAACTGCACCTTTGATCCTTCCTGAGCTCATGCTGTTGTTTTCCAGGTAGAATCAGGGAAAGCTGAACTCAAAACAGCATTCTGAATCCACTCTTGCTGGAGGATTGTCTGTAGGTGTTTTATTTCCAGTGTTTCCTGACGATGTCTTCTCCTCTTTACCTTCTGTGTGCTTTTTGGCAATTTACCCTTTCCATTGAGCTGTTGCCTCTGTGCACCAGTGGAATTTTGCAGTGCAGCCCATGGGGTGAGGGGTTTGCATGGCAGTGGCGCACAGCTTCACCCTCTCATCTCTCAGGCATCAGAGAGGTCTCAACCTAAAGTCCTGAATAACATCTGTGGCTGTATTTCCAATTTGGCACTTGCGTGTGGCCTGAACCAGCTGCTTGTCCTCTTCCTACACGATTGTCCAATGAATTCCATTTTCCCTTGCTTGCAGAAGACAGTAGGACTTAGCCCATGTCCCTGAAAATCAGTTCTTCTATACAGTATTTCATGATGTTGGAGGCCTGAATGGCCCTTCTGTTGAAGACTCCATTCTCTCTTGGACTTTTCAAACTTTCCTGTTTGGAGGACTTAGATTCTGCTACTCCGAGATCAGAGTTAGCAGCAGCAGCCCTTTCTGCTTCAGTTAGCTGAGGTTTAGATCAGTTTTTTCTTTCAGAGGAAATCACCTCCTCTCTTATTCCATAAACTCTTGTGCACAGGCATCTTTCAGCTTTCATTTCCCTGCAGTCTCAGCTTGTTCTTGCACTTCTAGTACTTCTGTTGTTCCTTTCTATTAGCAGGCACAGCTAAGTTGGGCAGAAAGAACCACTGGTCTGTGCTTCAAGTTATCTTTCAAATGAAGCACATGACTGTGACGTGCTTCTTCCTTCCCTTGGTGAGGGAGAGGCTTTTGGCAGCAGGGACCCCTCCAGCGCAGCACTGAATACTGTAAAACCCCACCAGCGGCAGCTGTAGCTGCATGTGATCTCTGAGATCCTTGCGTGCCTTGAGTCCAGCAGCCTGGGTTCTGCTGAGGTGACAGAGCTGCAGGTAGACTCTAGCTACTGCTGTGAATTAGTCTGTAGACTTGAGAGCCTGTGTTTCCTGTTTCCTGGTTGAGTGCTCAAACTTCATTATGAATTGTGTGTACATGCAGACCTTGCCTTAATTTTCTGATTTGCTTTCAACAATGTGGCCTAGTATCAAAGCAGGGTATGGTATGAGCTAAGGAGCACACTTTGTCTCAGGTGAAATGGTATTTTTCAGGCCTGCAGTTTCATTGACATTTTATTGTAGAAGTGGACCTGAGGCCACTGAAGAAGTCTGTATCAGAGTTTGATTCTGTGTTTGTGGTCTCCTGCTCTTAGTGTGCTCTTTTGTTGCACCTGGACACAGTGAGAAGTCTCCTTGTGTCCTGTGATGCTTGTCTATGGGAACTGATTTTCTTTACAAGGTGATTCTTGCATCTCCCCTCATGACTTCCCCAGGTGAACAGCCTCCACTGGCAGGTTTCTCCCCTTGCTAGCAACACTCTTGAAGAGCTCTTCAGGATCATGAAGAAGCGCATGGACTCTGAGGTTGATGAGGTTACTTGGGTCATGCTCCAGATGTTGAGGAACTGCAGCATGCCAATTCAGAAAGCAGCCTGGGGATCATGGTGGGGAACATGACTCCTGCATGAGCAATGACTGCTCTCAATGCTAGTGGAATCCAGTATGTTGGTTTAGTGATCTGCTTCACCTTAAATTGTGTGGGAGGCAGAAGGGTAATGATTGGAGGGTAATTTCTCCTGCAGCTGTTGAGAACTCAGTGACTAGACTGGATGAGCTTGCCTTCCTTCTTCATCATCTACTTCTGCCCTACTACAGCCTATTTGTTCTCACAGCCTGTCAACACTGCCTAGATGTGTTGAATAATGGGGAAGTGAAAGTCCCTGTAGAGGGTGTTGATACTGCCTTGTGGCTTTGCGGGAAGAAGGACAATGGCAATTCCAGCAGTGAGCACCCTTTGCTATTTCATAATGTTGACCACAGAGACGCTGGGAAAAACCATGCATCATCATTATACCATTAAGGTATGACATAAGGAGGCTCATTGCTGGATTGCTGGGACATGGAGCAATTGGGGAAGAAACTGTGGGGTGTGGCACAGCATGCACATCAGGCACAGCTCCTTCCAACTTCCAAGAGGAGTTTGTCTGTTGTGTCCTTAGAACTCTGCTTTCTAGTCAAATTTATGTTGCATCTTAGCCTTGAGGTGGTGAGTCACTTCATAGACACCTTCACAGGCCAAGTGCCATGGGTTAACTGAAGCAAATTCTTCAGTTACATTAAAAAAAGAACAGCCAGCATGAATTGTCTTCCATTTCCCTCTTTCTCAGAGTTAATTTTTTGATAAAAAATTGAGTATCAGCTCAGCCAGGGAGATTGAATTCCTCCTCTTCCTTGCAGGCAGTGCCTCTGTACAGTGCCAACATNGATCTAATTGTCTTCCATTTCCCTCTTTCTCAGAGTTACTTTTTTGAATGAAAAATTGAGTATCAGCTCGGCCAGGGAGATTGAATTCCTCCTCTTCCTTGCAGGCAGTGCCTCTGTACAGTGCCAACATTGTGTTTATCTGAGGGCAGAATCTTCCTCAGGTGTCCAACACTGCAGCGAGAACGCATGCCTCCTTCTCCCAGCGATGAAAGGGAGCACAATGGGGCTGAGACCTGTGCTTCTGGCCCTCGTTTTCCCTCTGCTCGAGTGTTTGCTCTCTTGTTTCCATTTACCGCTACATCTTGGTGCGGAAGTGTGCAGCCAAACAGCTACTGACCACGATGGAGCAAATTGGAACCCAGAAGCTCCTGTCTGGCACACATTACAGTACTGAGGTGTTTGTTCGCGCTATGGTGAGACTTGCTGAGGATTGTAATTAGGACATAAGGTGATGATCTTCATTTCAGCTCTTAAAATATGAAAACTGTTGGACCATAAATGATAAAACCACAAAAGAGAGGAAGGTAAAGTCAATATTAAGAACATTACTTTGCAATGTGGGTAATGTTGTCTGGGGATATGACTATACTGGGTAACATGAGGTTGCCCAGTAAAAAGAACCATTGCTGAATTCCTGTGACCTGAGTAATTCTTTATTGAGAATATCTGAGTTCAGATTAGTAAAATAATTTTGTTTAGTTATTTATGCAATGTTTCCTATAAGCATAACTGCACCAAAAGCCCAACAAACCCTTTTAATTTGGTTAGCAATGTTAATTCCCATGGATAGATGCCAAGAACACATGGGCAACTAGCTGCTCATTTGCATACCTGTAATGCAGGATAATAAATAGGAAGCATGAGTGAGGTGATCTGTCCTGGCTTCTCCACAAGGAGGAAGGGTAAATTACTGTGGAATGGCAGCAAGACACCACAAAAGTGCCCTGACAGCACAGCAGGAGATATCTTTTCCTTGTCCCACTGGAATCTTTGATCCCAGGGAAGCTTACCCACAATGTAAGAGTGAAATTGTATTTTCCTGTTGCCCTCGGTTCTCTTCTTGCCTCTTGTGTTCAGCTGACAGCATAGAGCAGTGATGACAAGTGGAGGTAAATCTCACTCCTTGCTGAATAAGTAATACTTTCTCAGGAAGGTGTTGCACATAACGAGTTTAAAGTTTCAGCTTATTCTATTAACACTTTTCCTTTGTTTATTCACAAGGGAGCAAAGACAGTAATAGGCTGTATTCCATTCTGCCCTTCCTGTGTTAGGCATTATGGACAGAAGATGCTGAGTGTATTCATGAGTCATCAAAAATTTGAGAAGTATTTGAAACAGTCTGTTCCCTCGCATGACTTGGGAGATGTTATGGCAATAATAAGGCAGTAAGTAAATGCTTGGCAGGAGAAATGTCTCCTTTATGCAAGAACTGAGATTGTTCTTGTGAGATTAAGCCTGCCTAATCTTTCTTTATCTCCTTCTTCTGCTGCTGAATCATTTTGCTCCTGGGAATGAACTGTTGATCCGCACACAGCCTGTTTATCTGCAGGCAGTGAAGGAACTGGTATCATTAGAAATAAAGTCTTTTCAACAGAACAAGGAAGTAGTAATGCCAAGAAAATTGCCTATTATGCAAAAGATGCACAAGGCAATCATAATCAGCTCATGAATTGTCTGTATTCTGGGGATATTGCCCTGCTGCATGCACTGTTTAGCTGGAAGAAGTTTTGTGATTTCAGCCTCAGTGGAAAACCATTCCCTTCTGGTTTGCTTCCATCCTCATCCCTTTCCTGCTTGAGAAAGACTATTCTCACCCTTATTGGGGATCCTCTGTTCTCTTTGGAAAGAGGAGGAAGATGGTTAGAGTCAGATCTTCTCTTCCTTCTCCTGCCAGCAGCTGTTTTTATTCGCTTTCCCAAAAGAGGGTGCCTGTTAACATGGCTGTCGAGGGGACCTGCTCTAATGAGCACTGCACAGCACAGTAAACTTCAGAAGTCTGCCTGGTAGCTAGGCAAATGGTCAGGGTCCTTCTGAGGTCAACAGAGCCCTGCACTTCTCCTGATGCAGGTTCTGAGATCAAACAAAACTCGGATGTCCTCCAGTCCCAGTTCTGGCAAAATCAGAACTTCCCTCAGTACTTGAGACTGGTCCATGAAAATAGAGGCATCCTGATTTCCTATTTCTATACCAAAGATACTGTTTTGCATTATTAAGATGGGATTAATTTTCAGGTTTATAGTAGGTAAAGAGAAACAGCACATGATCTATGCTGTCCCCACCCAAACCTCTTC
>NDXB01020270.1:24178-46606 GCA_002631895.1 Agapornis roseicollis | reverse complement strand
TTCAACCACCCAACAAAAAAAAAAAAACTGTTTAAAAAAAACCCCAACCAACCAAAAAAAAAAAAAAACAAAAAAAAACAAAACAAAACAAAAGCAGCCAAACATCTGGATACTAGAAGTTTTGAAGAAACCACCTTTTTCTTAAATATCTTTTCTTCAAATTGCAAGATTTTTTTGAAAGAGCTCAGTATGCAAGCAGCCTCTAAAGTCTAAATTCTACTGACAGTAATTTTTAGTCATCTCTGAAACAAATTTTTATAACTCGACTCTTCTGAAGATTTCAAAATGTTGTAACAGTTTAATTAGTCCAAGAAGTTTAAAAGTGGACTATATCTTAGTTACAGTTTATTTACATATATTCCAAAATATGTGGCAGAATATAGTTTTCCTCCATCCTTCATGGACATATTTTTAAAAGTGAGACTTTATTCATCTGAATGCTGTTGTTATGGAATCAGAACTACTGTGAATGGAGAAAAGAATTTGTTTCTTAAGTCTTGAAACGATGAAAAAAAAACATTTATAAAAGCTATATCAAGGGTAATTGCCAAAGTAAAAGATGAAGGTAGTGTTGGAGTACAGGAGCTAGTTTTACCTCTAAAGTATTGGCAGAAAATGCAAAAAGAAGCACAAGTTTTTCATACATCTTTGCAAATGGCAAAAAAAAGTAAAAGAGATGCCTGAAGCTGGAAAATTCTACAAAACAGAATAAAAAAAAGCAAAGCCCAGTCCAGCTGGGTAACATTGAAAACTTGCACAGAAGGGAGGTATTCTTTCAAAATATTGAAAGAATAAAGACAGAATTCAAGAAAGATAATCCAAATGGATTTATGCAGAAAGTGTTAGGAGAATTGCTTCATCAACAGAATGCAGAGGAAATCATAATTGACAGACTTTGTACCTTCCCTCTAGTTCTGGCAGTAGGCCAGTGTCTGTTATAGTGAGGAGCTGTTACGATTGCCAAATGGAGATGAATTTGAGAAAGAGAGAACTGAGTATAAGGGATTTTCAAGGTCATATAATATAGAGAGAATTCTCTATCTTGATCTCCAAAATTGGCAAGACACCAGATGCTATGAAAACAAGCCTCAAAGAAGCAGGCTGATGAGCACCAAGAATTTTACGTGAAGATCCTATTTGTAAACTATGAAGTAGTAGCTTGGAATGCTAGTACGAAAAAGGATGAATTGCCTGAAATTTCGGATACTGATTTTTCAGAAATAAAAGTACAGCAAGAAAAGCAGATAAAATTATGCAGAAATGGGATAGGCATGGGGTTGAGAGTAAGAGGCAGGTAGAGGTGGAAGTAGCTAAAAGAACTGCTTATGACTGCTGTATATCCAGAGGACTGAATACACAGACTCTAATTTCTCCCAGTTCTCTTTATCCAGTGAGCTAGAAGGGTTTCCTCATAACATTTAATGTTTCTCTCTATGTTCGGAAACATGAACACTTAACTATAATTTAAAAAGTATGTATATTCTAACTCTTCTGCAATCCACATAAGATGTCCAGTGGATTGAATTATTCCTATATTTTATTGTAAGATGTTTTCATATTTCAGGTAAATACACTTACTCTGAGTGTTTTTTATAATTCCAAACTTTAAAGGAAAGGTAAAGACAAACAGTAGGGGAAGGTGCAGTTCATTTGTTTAGAAAACAGTTATATCACTACCCTATTAAATTAGCAAAGAGCTGGTAAACAAAGCATTTTTATGAGGCATCATCACTGACTGTTTTCCCCATTGTATGTACATGTGAAACTTTGCAAAAAGCCGTTGAGTACAGTAATACGAAAATAAATCCCACACATCAAGAATTGTTTATATCCTATGTTTATAAGTTCTCTATTCACTCTGAATAAAAGAAAGGAAAAAAAAAAACCAACAAAACAAAACCCCACAACGTTTCTTCTTTTGGATAGCTAGCCAAAATAATGGTTTATTGATAAGGTAAGATAAGGATACCTGGAGGTTATTCACTAAAGATATAACCAAGCTAAATACTTAATTCGAAATCTACAGTCAGAAGCATCAAAAAGGAGGGACAGATGCAGGGAAATCCTTAGAGTAAACCTAGTTAGACAGCTAGAATCTTGAATCATGTAGTCTGTATCTTAAACAAATTCTTTACTTCTGAATAAAGGGAGCAAGAATAAAGAAGAGCACAACAATACGTTTTCATAAATAGAAATTCTCTGGTGAATGATGTTGCTCTTTAAATTTTATTCTGGATCAGATCCTGCAAATGATTTTGTTAGTAAAATGCCAGGTACAAGAGCATGATCCAGTCACAGTTGTACTGTGAGAGTGACAGAACACTGGAACAGGTTGCCCAGGGGAGTTGTGGAGTCTCCTACATTGGAGATATTCAAGGCCCGCCTGGACAAGTTCCTGTGTGATGTGATTTAGGTTACCCTACTCTTGCAGGGGAGTTGGACTAGATGATTTTTCGAGGTCCCTTCCAACCCTTAGAATTCTGTGAGTATTGTAATATAGGTCTACAATGGGCTTTACTGTAAAAATATAAGGAGCTGGAGAATTTATTCACTATCGTTTTAAGGATCAAAATTTTAGCTAACTGTTCAACTTTACAAATATGTGCCTTAACACTGTACTTTCTCAGCTCACAAACCATATTACAGCCTCTATAAATACAGTCTCTTGGGGGGTGATGGTAAAACTTGACATTTAATGATAGATTCCTCAGAATGTCTGTGACTTGGGTAAAGCCACAGACCTTTCTGGAATTTCTGGCTTAGCACATGCAGATTTTTTAGCATATAAGAAAATAGTTTAATGAGGTGACTGGTTTTATATCCCTATTTTTACTACATTGGGATTTATATTGAAACATCTGAGTTTACTACTTTGCTTGCCTTCCTGGAAGTACAAAAATGGCCAGTTGCTTGTGTAGTAACTTCTGAAACATTTTTTTCTGGATCCCTAGCTGAGGTTTTAATGAGCTTCTTAAAAAGAGAGCACAAGAGGAAATAAACAGTACTTAAAAGCAAAATGATTTGAATGCAGCTTAGATATTTCTTTTATTATTTTTTTAAAAAGATGAATGGCTAGTTTGTTTGTGTCTGAACACTCAAAACTACTTAAAGCCATTTTTTTAAAGCTGAAATGTCTTTAATTGAATTTTCACAATGAAGTGAATGTCATCTTCCCACTGAAACTGTCCTGAATAATAGTCGTTATGTTATGCACTGTGACAGATTATGGATTCTCTGGTAAAAAACCACTCGAACAATAAAACAAATTAAAGGTAAATGTAAAGATGAGAATATGAAATTCTGATGCCAAGAAATCTTTTTAAGAGTTGAGCAGAACGAACTCTGAAACTTGTGCTTCACTTGTTCACTTTCTGACTTGTTTCTGAGTAGCCAAAAAGGATAGTGCAAATTTTATAGAAGCCTAAATTCATCCATCATTTTCAAGATGACATATACTTAGTTGCCATAAATGGTTGTGAGTACATAGTATATGTGAAAATAGTCTGCAAGTGATACATGAGTAGGAACTGTAAAGAGAAATAAAATTCATCTTCTTCTCTACCACTGCACTTTTTTTCTGTTTGAATGCCTACTTGTGATACAAACCTACCACTTTAAAGCATTCTACCAAAACCAATCTTCATAGTCTTTATACTGTTAAAGATTCTCATTGTTTGGTTTTGGTTTTTAATTTTGAACAAAACACTAGGTATACTGTTTCAGTGAGCAAGTCACATAAAACTGCATGATGCAGCCAACAATGATAAAAATTCTGTCCAGAACATCTTGGGATTGTTTTGGAAACTGCAAGCTTGTGAGTAAAACAAAAAATAACCAACAAAATTTTAAAGTAATTCGTTTTTATTACTGTGAAATGGTTACTCAGTGGTCTGAAACTGTCGCAGTCTAACAGAATTTAATAAAATAAACTGTCAGGGACAGATATGGTCCAGTTCGTGGTAATATGTGACACAATCAATCTCTATTAGCAATACTTAATAAAGGCTTCTCAGAAAAGGCAAAGCCATTAGTGCAGTGTAATTAATTTCAAAGTACTTGTCAAAATAAAACAGACTGTTTTCTGATCCATGATTCAGCAGAACCACCTAAAATACAGGAAAATTCCACTTGTGTCTCTTCATACAGAGGAATATATTATGATACATTAAATGCTAGGATAAATCTCACTAATCCTGTAACTGGTTCTGTTAACTTTGGAAAACACTCACTGCTCTACAGTTGGCAAAAATGTGAACTCACATTGTATAGTTTTATTCCAAAAAGAACTGTATAAGTATAGGTGGCATTTTAAATGCTCTGGGTTTGCTGGAATTTTAACTGCTAGTGCAACTCAATAACACGTCTGTCTCTGACATTTTGGTAGTCAAACCTTGACTGCTATATTTTGCTGTACTGTAATACAAAATACCTGTACAATTCTTGATTACTGCCAATGTTCACTGTAGCAAAAAGCAGTACCTGGCTATAAGATTTGCACTAGCGTAGCCTTCCAAACCCTAAACTTTTCTAGTTTGTTTTTGTTTGTTTGTTTGCTTAAAGTGATATGCAAGCATGTAATGAAAGATAAGCAAATAAAAAAGTCCAAGATACAACAAGATAAAAAGTACATTTTGCTGTTTTCATCTACCAGTAAGTGTGTGCCTAATGTTGCATGTGCAGATAATCAATCTATCTGGGGATAAGTATCTCGTTAAAAGGAAGAAAAAGTATCGTTAGTTCATCAGCAAAGTGTGTCAAATGGATGTGTTTTGGAAGGGAACGCTAGGCTATGCAAATGTAAGTAAGAGAATTGTGTCATTTTATAATTGAATGCTATTTTTATATAGAAATAACTTTTTTTTTTTTTTAGATAACATTTGATCTAATAACATGATTACAATGTGACTGCTTAAAATCTATACCATCCGTCTTTAGATGATGAGGACCACTCTGCTGTTCTCAACCACATGAATGACAGAGACCAAAGAGTCTCTTAAAGGAAAATTCCCTGCATTAAGCCTAAAACTTCTATGTGAGCTGCTGTGCATCCAGTCATGGATGTTTGATGAAGGACTTCCATGTAGTGGGAATTCTTCAACATACCATATCTCTTGATAAACTTGTCCAGTAAATAATCATCTTCACTACAACAAATTATGCAGTATATCTATGCTGTCTATAACCAGTAAGTATAAATCTGAGATAACACCTATTTGCAGGATTTCTTTTATGATATGCTCAGCTTTAAACAAAGTTATCTTTTAAGTAGCTTCATAAGCTTCTCATGTATAAGCTTCCTGGAACTATGATTATTATTATAATACTTTTTGGTGCTCCTTCTTAAGCCAAATTTAATATTCCAATAGTAGTCTCTGTATTATTACACACAGACTTCCTATTACCTTCTAAAAGTCTTGTAACTTAGTTTGGAAATCAATCTGCTTCCATTAACCATTAGGTTTAGTGTGAGGTGTCCCTGCCCATGGCAGGGGGGTTGGAAGTCCCATTTTGTGGGAACAGAGAGATCAGCAGTGCCAGATTAAATAAGCTGCTAGCAGGTCAGCACAATATTTCAGTGTTCATACAGAACTCTCCTGGGTAATCTGTGACTAAACAAAACTGTAGGAGTGTAACTCAGACGGAAATAAGACATTCACTGCAGTCCTAGTTTCTTCTTCCATAGGTAATACAGAGAAAGCTAATCAACAAAGCCTATTGTTACACTAAAGTCTTGTTAGTGTCAAAAATGGAACACACCTTTTACCTGGAAATCAGAGTATCTTGTTAAATCAGTTAAAATCTTCACAACCTCCCAAAAAATAAACCAAGATCCTAACCTGTCCTGCTTCTAATAGGCAGTAAGCTTCAGAACTAAATGGTTCACCCTTTTGAATTGCTCTAGCAGTACAAAAGATATGATTGATTTGAATCATCAGTTTGGCACCATTCTTTCTCTTGACACAGAGAGGGATTTCCAGCTTTAAGTAAGAAACCTTGAAATGCCATGCAGAAAACAGAATTCCTGGAGAGATTATGAATTTTTCAGAACATATCTTGATTGTTCAAAATAAAATCACTGTGTCATTGAGGTTATAGGAAAAGTTTGCTATTAAGATCTAAAAGTTTTGTGACAGTTGCTTAAAGGAAGGTATAGCATGGTTATTTCTTGTTATAACCTTATTATATATACATGATATATATCAAAATCATAATTCCTGAAAACAGACTTAAGACTCATGCCTTGACCTAGCTTGGCACAACTCTCAAATCTATAGTTCCCTTTGATTTTCCTGTGCAGTGATTTTTAACCAGTATTACTCCTAACATGAGCAGATTTCATTCCCCTTGTGAGGGGCTTCTTTAACAGTGAATCCACGTCACAATCGAGTGTCCCAAGAGTCTTCCCTTCTCCAGGCTCAACAAGCCCAACTCTATAAGCCTTCTTCATAGGAGAGAGATTTCAGACTTCTGATCATTTCTGTGGTCCTCCTTTGGACCCATTCTAAAAAGTCAATGTTCATGTGCTGGGGGTTCCTGGGCTGAATGCAGTAGTACAGGGAGGTTTCATGGAGTGGAGCAGAGGGGGAGATTTGCCTCCCTCAACCTGTGGGTCATGATTCTTTGGAGGCAGCTGAGGGTATGACTGGCTTTCTGGGCTGCAACTGCACACTGATGAGTCATACCCACTTTTTTTTTTCAGAGGTATCCCCAAGCCCTTCTTGACAGGGCTGCTCTAAGTTACATCTCCTAGTCTGTTGATTCTGAGGATAGCCCCAACCCAGGTTTGAGACCTTGCACTTGGTCTTACTGAACTCTATGAGGTTCACCTGGGCACACACTTGAAGAGACTGTTAAGGTCCTTCTAGTGATTCAACTTGTCCTGGGCTCAGCAGTAGCAGTAATTGTTCTCCTTCTCAGTAGCTGGTGCAGTGCTGTAGTTTTGACTTTCAGCCTGGGAACAGTGATGATAACACCGATGGTTTTAATTGTTGCCCAGTAATGTTTATGCTGACTAAGGACTTTCTGAGTCTCATGCTCTGCCAGGGAGTAGGGGAAGGTGAAAAGAATCAGAGACAGGACACCTGACTCAAACTAGCCAAAGAGGTATTCCATACCACAACACATCATGCCCACTATATAAACTGGGGGCAGTTAACTGGAAGGGCTAGATCACTGTTAGGTCTGGCTGGGTTTCAGTTGGTGGGTGGTGAGTGGTTGTGTTCTCTTTCCTTGTTATTTCCCTTATCATTATTGTTATTGGTGGTAGCAGTAGTGGTTTGTGTTATACCTTAGTTACTGGACAGCTCTTATGTCAACCAATGGGAGTTACATTCTTTTGATTCCCTTTCCCCTTCTCTCCTGGAGCAGGGAGAGGAAGAAGGGGGAGTGAACGTGAGGCTGACTGAGGTTCTGGGCTGTGGGTTGGGCTTAAACCATGACACAGATGCACCCTTAGGTTTTGTCATCCACACAGTTGCTGAGGTTGCGCTCAATAACACTGTTGTTAAGATGCTAAATGTTATTGGTCCCAGTGTGGCCCCTTGAGGGATAGATAAAACTTGCTACTGGTTTCCACTTGGATATTAAGCCATTGATAAACATTTTGGATGTGATCATCCATCCAGTTCATTATTTACCTGATGCTCCATTTGTATCTGTCCTATTTGGCAGGCAAGAATGTTGTGGGGACTGGTTTAAACACTTTACAGATGTCTGGGTTGAGCTTTTCTGTTATTCACTGATGTAATCACTCCCATTGTAGAAGGCCACCCTATTTGTCTTGGTGACGCCAAGATTTATTTTGCATATTATATTAGAGTGATTGTTTTGATTAAAGAAAGCATTTTTTAATCTACATTTCCATTTTGAATTACTCTACAGCAGAGTAACAACTTACTGTACTTTCTGAATTTCTTTTTTCATATATACCATTTAGTGAATAGACTTTTCATAAAATCAGGATGAATAAAATTGTTAGCAATAATTTATACTTGGCTAAGACTAAGGCCATGTAAAATCGTGAGTACTATGGGAGTAGAAAATCTCTCCAGTGAAATTATTAGAGCTAAAGGCAGAACAACTATATTATTTATATTCAAGGAATTTTAGCTTGGACTATCTCTGGTCTAGTCCTGTAGAGTAGGACTGCATTGAGCAGACATTTGGAGCTCAGTTTCCTAAAGGAATTATCACAGTTCTCTAAGACTGTTCAATGGTGTGAAAAAGAGTACAGATAGGCAAATTTAGCATCTAAACTGCAGTTCAAACACAGTCTCACATGGTCAATATGCTCTTTTGAGCTTCCCTCACTTTCATCCATAAAGTATATTGAAAAAGGGACTGATTTTATTTTGTTGTCATAAATGTCCAGAAATGGTGAGGGACAAGAAAGTGTCAACAGTAAATTGTAATCATTCCTGAATACTGTGTAAGCAATGCAGAATCTATACAGTAAAGAGAAGGATGTGAGCCCATTAATTCTCCATATTAAATTTCTTTTTAGTAATATACTTTGTACTGTTAAGAACATAATTATGATTCAAAAAGAATCCCATATCCTGTGGGGTAAAAGTGCTTTTTCAGGTTTTAAAATCCTACTCACACCATTAACTCATTCAGTTCTTGAAAGCAATGGATGAGCCTTTTAATTACTGGAAGTACAGAAAAAAGCTTAAGTTATGTACAGTCAAAATAAGAAATTTTACTCTGAAATCCTATTTATTTATTATTTATATATTCCCCCCAGTGAAGTTTGTAGGCTAGTCTTCACAATAAGAGATACAGGAAATTGAATTACTAATTCTGTTTATGAAACTTCCATAACAAGAAAAAAAAATGACCTGGATTTTCATCTCATACAACCATTAGTATACTTTCAATAAACAGGAGAAAAGGTGGTGTATGTATGCAAAATTTGTCCATCGGAAAAGCATTTTCCAATGACACTGTAAAAGGCAAAGTTGCTGTTTAAATAGCAAAGTGCAGAATGTCAGAATACTTACAGTAAAATAGAATTATGAGACAAATGCATTCATGCTCATCACTTGGTGTGTGTATAATTGATGCCAATTTGTCTAGTTGGACAGAGTAAGAGAAAACCTTCTGAGATAAGAAGAATTAAGTAAGATTAATTGGAAGAAAGGGTGAATATAAGAAATGGTGAATATAAGTACATAGGAGAAGAACAGGCATAAGATAAGCAATGACGTTAAAAAAGAAATAAAAGCACCTGAACAAAAACCCCACCAAACAATGAATTTGGTCCACTCAGCTGGCATGGAACTTTGCATCATTTGCTTTACAATGCATTTTTGTTTTGCAGTTCATGCTTCATTTCCTATGATGTTTCCAATTACAATAGTGAGCGACATGTATAAAGTGGAGTGTTATGAACTTTATTAGTACAGAAAAAGATCTCACATAACATCACATGCAAGCAATACAAAAACAAATGTATGAAGGAGAAACAGTTTATATGAATGTAAGAGACATTTCTGTAAAAACAAGAGATGTCTGTTCAGCACTGGTGAGTGTACAGTTTTCTTTCCAGATCTCAATTAAAAAGGCACAACAGCATAGTAAAATTCTTTTAATAGTAAGATAGAAATAGGAAGAGAAATGCAGATGGTGAGTAAATTTTACATCCCCTCAGATACTGGGAGCCCCACTTTCATGCAGCTTTGGACAGATGCCCGGTGGACAGACAAAGCACAGTTCTCATCAGAGAGGTTCAGTGTCTCCCCCATGCCATTCTGCCTTTTATTTAGTCTTACAAATGGAAGTGTATTTGCTTTGGTACAGGAATTTTGTCTCTCTGTCCACCAGAGCATATCGAGCTGCATTTATTCAGGATCTATATCCAGGAGCAGCACATGTTTTGGTCATGGCAGCATGTTCTCTGGCATTGTTATATAGGTAATTCTATGCAACTCATGCTAACATAAGGGTTATTAGGGCTGATATAGATGACACGGCTTGTCCAAGATCACTAATTCATCAAGTACAGTATCTTCCACAATACTCCAAATAAGTTATCATACCAGAAATCTATCAATATATCACAGAAAGATACAAACCCCTAAAAACTTGTCTATTTTCTTACAAGTGTTTAGCAGCAGTAATTATCTGTAAGATGTGGAAATAAACATCTGTATAGCTGTATTTTCTTCTTAAGTATGAAATGTTATCCTACAAAGCTGCAAACTGACAGACTATATACATACACCCATGTATATAAAAATATTTCTATCCATATTGAACAGCTTCCTTCAAAAGCTTTTTCTTAAGTTTGGAATTCCTGTCTCATTTGTCTACCCAATAGTTCTGTTTGAAAAAAAGTTTGTTGTCATGTTAACCTACTTGAGCATATTACAGCTAAACAGAACTCCAGTAGTTTATTGCAGATGCTTCTCTGATGAGAATACACTGAGCATGTTGTAGTGCTTGTGGTTATATATATGTACAACTACAAATGCATAGGAAATACAAACGCAACTTTTAACTCTCTCTAGCTGGAAAATCTTTTTAGCTCACAGATGTTTGCATGAACACTGAAGATTGTCAAAGTTACATTTTCAGCTAGATGCTTGAGAGGCCATTTTTATAATTACTGTGCCATGTGTTTTTATACAGATACTTGCTTTTGTTCTCAGTGAAAATATTTTTTCTCATTTTTCTTCTCTTTTTGCAATCTTCATGAATATGCTTCTTTTGTGCTTCAGGAATCTCAGTTAAAACTGGTATATAGAAATACAATACCAGTGATACTTTTGGATTACTGAGTTCATTCCATGCTCCTGAAGACAATCACAGCATATAGTTCTTCTTATATATCAGATGTTTGCTAGACTGTGGCTACATTTTTTTTTTTCCTCACATTTCACTGAGAATGAAGCTGCTATAGAAAATCACTATATGGTGGATGGAAAATGTCCTTTCCAGTCTGAATCTATTCATGAACAGTTTATATCAACCTACTGTTATGTCAAGATTGTTAGTGTGGATAGCTATCTTCCACTATTGTAGATGTGTAGATTGCAGTTATATCTCATAAACAGTCAAAGATCTATTAGCCTCTCAACTCACCATTCTAATAGATCTTGCATGCATTTATTCTAGTATAAACTTATTTTTCTTGATGTGAACTACCAGAATCATCTGCTGTATTTCAGGCAGTGTCACATAAATGACTTCTACAATGCCATTCTAACTATGGCTTGTCTGCATTACCTGTCATAGAATCATAGAATGGTTAAAGTTGGAAAGAACCTTGAGGTCATCTAGTTCCAATCCCCCTGCCATGGGCAGGGACATCTCCCACTAGATCTGCTCTTGGTACAATACCTTTAATTTTCATTCTATTGTAACAAAATTGGGTTTTTTAAGTGTATCTGTACCAGTCAATGAAACAGTGTGGGTATGACAGAAGGCTTGGCGCTGACAGCTTGGCATATTTCTGTCTGCTCTAAGCTGTGATGATTACTGAGAAGTCTACTGTGACCTGGTATTCTGCTGTCACAAGTTAAAACCTTGTATTACTGTAATATTTAGCTTGTAGTAAAGAAGAACTAGAAAGACCAGGAGTGGCTAGCACCCCAGATGGATAAATGCTTATAATGGAATGAAGTACTGATGAAGAATGGTCAAAATTGCTCATCTTGTGAGAAAAAATTAGATGTGCACTTTGGGTGCTGAAGATACCAAATAGACAAATTAAGACACACTCTTCAATGTCATATGCTCCCTTGCAACTCCTGTAATCTGTCATAAAACACATGTGAGGGGACCTCCAAGAGAAATACTGCTGTCACTTCAAACGGGAAGATGGACAGAGAACAGTACTTTCCTTGTCACTTCTTGCAACTTCATGTCCAGAAGAAACAGTGACAAAGAGAATAATGTTCTGCCTACTCTGTAAAAGAACTCAAGAATTCAGCTCAGGCCATGATCTCATAATACTTATGCCATGTATGTCCATGACAGGATAATTTAACTGTACAAATTCAACTCCGATTTTGCACATATAGGAATGTGCTACTGTTGAAGATAGGGCAAAACCATATGAGCCTACTCCTGTTGACTCTGTGGTTGTACCAGATTTATCCTGTCTCTAAAGGACAGATGATACATTACTTTTAATAAAGCCACCTGGCAAAAAGTTCAGCTGTTAAAATTAATAAACCCAGTTTGAGCCTTCAGGGTGAGTTTTTGTGTGAGACCAGTGTTTTCTCATCTGCTGGGAGGATTTTCATGTAGAAGCAGAATTCTTAAAGCTGGGACTGGCCACAAAAATCTGTTGCAATTGATGGTTCTGGAGTGATTAGATTTGCTTCATGCATATTACCCCCAAGAAAGCAAAGATGCACTTTCTAGCTCTCTCACACCCCACTGCAAACCATGCCAGCCTGTAGGATTTCTGCTATTTTAAAACTGGTATGTCGGTGGGAGGGTGGTAAAACTAGTGGCTCTTGCCCGCAGCTGCACATTCCCAGGTTTTTTAACCTTTTCATCATTTTCCCCACTTTTAGTCCTCTTGAATCTACAAAATAGGCTATCCCTAAGGGAGAGATGTCCAATTAACCGAGGTGCCTTAAAGTTACAATATCATGGGATAATAACACAGTTTATAATTGCAAGTAATTTTGGCTTAGTTTACCCCTCTCCTCACATGCATACAGGTTTTCCTTATTTATTTATATACTTACTTATGTAGTGTGATTTAACCCATTTTGCAAGTGTAATAAACCAAATTTTTACAAAATGCCTCCACACTCATTGAACCATTTCATTTTCATTTCTTGGTGACATTTCTGACATAATGCTGCAAAGATCAGAAAATCTGTGCATCTGCTTGCCTGTCTGAGAGATGTGTATGCTTCTAGGGGGTGTCTTCATCTCTGGGATGGCACAGGAAGCTATATGTGTCCCTCTGTGACTCCAGTTAATAGAAGTTTGCACATCTGGAGACACATACCGATTGTAGCAGACGTCTTAACAAATCCAAAATATTTTTTGTTAATTCTCTAGGCTTCTTTCGTCTCAGAGGACTTGGAGCAATTCACTGCTATTTCATGGCATTCACTGACACATTAACATGAATAAGAAAATATAAAAGAAGCACAGTTTTAAGGCAATTGAAGTTTAATAACAAGAGCTTCAGGCTTATTATAACTGACAAAGGTTTGTACCACATACAGAAATGGCAATAACAAAAAAATGCCTTATGATTAAAACTTTATACAGCAGTATATGGATTAGCCTCAGATGCTTTAACCATAAGGAAGAGGAATAGTAAGCATCTTTGATTGTCAATTAGCAGTTAATAAAACAGATTTTAATATTATTCTATTGCATAGACTAAAATTATAATATTGCACTGTATTATATAATTATGCAAGTATTATAATGCAATAATGATATAATACTGACACTATATCAATTATTATACTTAATGAGACTATATCAATTATAATATATTTTGTCAAAGTATTTTAAAACATTTGATTACAAATTGCAATTTCTAATTTTGCTATTAAAATATAAAAAACCCATAAAAAATTGGCATAAATCATGCAGTATAATTTATTATTAAAGTATATAAATATACCAGATTTGTTTGTTCTGTTCTTATATTTTTACTTCAATTTTAAAATGCAAAGCTTTGCATTTTAAATCATGTATATTAATCTCATCTTTATAATAATACTGTTTGTATTAAAAATATCAGACTCATAGTAGCATATGCAAACTGAAAGCAAACTGAAATAAATCCATGCTTTGTTTCACTTTTCATATGTACGTTCAGAGTTGTAGAATATTGGAAGAATCATAATTTTTAAAGCCTATCAGCTAAATAATAAAAAATATTTCTGTGCAATATTTCCTATACTGCTTTTTAAAAAGCAAAACATTCTTAAAACTCTCACCTGTTAGAATGTCATTTAAATTAATACAACAGCACAGCATAGGTGTGTTGTGAAACTGTTTCTTGTGAATAAACATCTAAGTAGAAAAAGACAGCAATATAACTGTAAATACAAATAGTAATTTGGTGAGAACTGTCAAGGGAGAGGAGAAAGTGGACTGTTCTGCTTAATTCTCTTCCTTTAATCTGGAGAATAGGAACATGAGTCACTTCCTGAAAGTCACAGAGAATGGTTTCCATGATTTTCAGCTATGTTGGCTGGCTCCTAACGCACTAGTTAAAATACAGCTTTTTATTCATTTACATTTATGATAGAAAAATAAAAGGATAATCAGAATATATTTGACTGGATGCATTTAAAGATGTGCTAAGATGATGTTTTGTGCTTGTAGACCTGTGTGCCAGGATTCTCCTGGTGACAGCAGGAAATAAACTCCTTCATGGATCAGTACATCATAAGCGTAAATGAGAGAGGAAAAGTATACATAGCTGTGACCACATTTAATGTTCCAGATCTCATGCCTTACTGCTGTATTCATGGCAGTGATGTACTACAGCCCCATTATATCCACAGATAACTAGTTTCCTTATGTTCATGAAAACAAAACAGAAATTTCAGACACTATATCGTGACAGTCACTCTTGACTGATGACACATATAAAGTCATTCCCCTAGAAACATTTCCTTGATATTCCTCCCTTACCTATATTTAGCAAGTTCCTCTGCCACAACCAGTCCATCTTGTGTATGATAAATTGTTGAAAAGATGGCTAAAGTTAACTTTTTTCAGCATTTTGTCCATTGTGGTATGGAGATGGCAGAATACAAAATCAACAGTTCTTTTAAAGTGTTCTTCAGATCATTGCGATCTAAGCTACAAAATTTTTCAGGATAAATTTCAAATGCATTGCAAAAAAGCAGGTGCATCATGATTTGAATTCTGCATTGGTTTCTTCTATAACTGAAATAATGTCAGCGGTGTCTTCACAGTTTCAAAGCTTATTTTTTTTTTTTAATTGCTATAAGCAATATGCTGCTCCTAACATTTTATTTCATTTTAATTTGATTTCATTTGAGATAATAAGACCTTTTGAATAGAGAAGTTGTACCCATAAAACTTACAAGTATTCATTCAGCTGTTACCTTTCTGATAGCAGCCAAAAAACACAGACAGTAATGGGAATAAGTAATGTCCTAGATAAACTCCTTTATTTTAACAGCTGTTATTTAGGGGAGGGTAAAAAAATAATAAAAAGAAAAGGCATTTAAGACTTAAGTGAGCAGCATATTTTCCACTTCACTTCCCAGCAGTTTTCTTTATGGACCCTGGTTAGATAGTGTTCAAGTGAGTAGTACAGTTCTACTTACATGAATTGAAAATAATAACTACATGAAAAAAAAAAAAAGGACTATATGCTGCAGTATTAATATAGTTCACTAGGTAGAACATGAACACAAGTGAAATGTCATGTGGAATGCTGAGGGTAAATATAAATGAAAAATAGCTTCGATAAGTGAATACTTACCAGACCTATTTGCTGAACAATGCACAAAATAATTTAGGCATGTCTGACATGATATTACTCGGGACAAATTCTGTTCTTATCTGTTTGCAAAGTGTTTATTTCAATGTTGTGAGAGTCTTGAATCACATACTAGTGTGATGAATGATTCAAGAAAAAATTAACTTCAAACTTGTAGTTCACTCTTCTGTTTAACTCTTCTGCACAAGTTGGGAATTTTTATGTCTGAATTTAAAGAGACTTCATAATTATATCCTTCCTTATAACAGGGTATTATTGAAAAGGAAACAAGTACGGAGAGACAGAAGAAATGAAAAAATAAGAAACTTTAGCATTATGCTGCCATTAGTCACGCCGTTCATTTGTGTAAGGATTCCTATCACATTTTTTGGCCCATATCATATACTGTCCCAACAGAATACTAGGCAGGCTAAGGGAACTGTACGTATCTAGAGGCTTTTACCAGTGGCTTGTATAAGTTAAAGTATTCTGCAATTGAGGGAGAGAAAAGTTTTCACATTACAAACTCAACCAGTGTTGAGTGAGTTGCTCTCCAGTCCAGTGAAGGGACGCTGTTTTGTTTTAGTTACCGGTAAAAGCTTCATTTTACAGTTTGATGACTGGGTCTACTGATCTAGAAGAGAAAATACCTGCTTTCTGTGTTCTTAAGACTGATATGTAGAGCAGATGAAGCATGGGCTTGGTAGTATGAACCAGAAGTTAGGTCTTTATCAAGGGAAAGATATTTTTTGCTGAATGTCATGGTTGTACTTCAGAAGAGTGTTTCTACTAGTCAGGGTATTCACCTGGGTGTCGAAAGGTGGGTATGAATTTGATTTCTCCCTCATGCTTCCTCTTCACTGTTTATCTCATGTAACTTCCTATACTATCCCTGCTGCCTTAAGTAATCTGACTTATATTTGAGGGATTTCTTACACTGATACCAGAATAGTTACCCTCAGATCTCTAAAAGCCTCTTTTTATAAATTGCAGCATCTAAGCAATACTTGATTATCATAAATACCTGAAATTCAGTGAGCTAATTTGATTAATCAAGTAGTAATGAAGCTCTTATTCTAAACAGATAATGCGAAGTTTTATTCATAGGAGAATTTTGCCTACAGGATAAGTTTTCCTTTTATTGCTATTTACAAGAAGTAATAATTAAATATTGTATGAATTGGTAACTGTAAATATTTCTCTATAGCAGGCCGTTAGTTTTTTTCACTGTTCTTAAATTTCCACCAACACTTTCATTTGAAATGACTGCCAAATCAGATTACACATGGTAATGAAAGATAGTTTGTAGAACAATGCTGTAATTTTAAACCTGTAGTAGCCAAGGTTCTGATAGCAGTTATACCAGAAAGCTATTTTTAATTACTTTTATATCAGATACGAGAAACCAGTCCAGATTTAAGCTTCTTGGAAACTAGTGAAGGGATGTGAAGTTTTCTTATTTAGGCTTATAGTGTTAATTGCATACACAAATAAACCTGTTTTACCATTAAAATCTTTAATTTGCAGCATTCTGCAGTACTGCAAACCATACCCACCTCCAATTAAAAAAAAGCCACAGCAATGAAAACCCACCAAACAAGCACAATTTTAAATATCGCTCTAAACAATTAAGAATTTTTGCTCATAGTTATCATATATGCATAGCTTAAAGAAACAATGCAATATGCATTTGGGACTCGAGTGAAAGCATGGAAGCATACCTAAGGAAATGCTTTACACAGTGGAAGAGACCAAATATACATACTGTGTTTCCTTATCTGGTAGAAACACATTTCAGTTGCTGTTGAAATTTCCATCTGGAAGGGTAAATGCAGTGTGTGGGTATAAAAGTACCTTAAAAATGATCATCTATTTGATGTTTTTACTTTTTATGACTGAATGACATTTCTAGAAACTGCAGTCCATTTTCAAATAAGGATCTTGGTTTTGCTTATTTTCCTGAGAAGCCCTGTTTAATCCCCACACAACTTGGTAAATAGCTACTTCTAAGTAAAATACATGTCTTTTCAGTATATTTCTATTTAAACTTGATTAAATAAGACCTGAAGAGCACTTCACCAGTTGTCTCATCAGTGTTTATGTTCCTCTGAGCAGAGCACAGTATGTGCTGCTCTGTAGAGTAAGAAGTAAGCTTGAGTTCCATGATATTTCAGAACTGCACTGAAGCAGAATTACCGCCCATTTAGGCCTGGTGGTTTTCCTGCATTCCTATGACCAGGAAAGTAATGTATTCTCTGCCTAATTTAAACATATGGCACCAACCTGTTAAACACTGTGTATCTGCAGCAACCTTATTGTACTCAAACCACAATAGTAGTAGTGCAGTGACAGTGCAGTGCTTCCCTTACTGAAGCTCTTCAACTGATCTGTTTTTCCTTTGCCAGTAGCAACTCATAAAGTTGTGAACTGAAAAAGTACAGAATCATTTATAAATAGGATTTTTAAGTGTTCCTGTTTTGTGCAAGGATAGTCTGAATATTTTCTGACAGTATTAATACTGGGAAATGTTAAAAAAATATTTTCCCTTTGAAAAATTAAAACTTTTGCAGGATAAGGCCAGAAAAGAAAATGTTATGAAATGTGTAATACCTTGTGGTTGGTTTCATCTTGATTGGCTGCCAAATTCCTTATCTTGCCACTTGTCACTCTCCCTCCTCAGGAGGACAGGTAAAGAAAATGCAGTGGAAGAGCTTGTGAGTTGGGATAAAGACAGGGAGACCACTCACCAATTACTCTCACAGGAAAAGCCAGATCTGGGGGAAAGTTCATTGCCCATTAAAAATGGTGTAGGATGGTGAGAAACAACAAAAATTAAACATTTTAATCCCACCCCTCCCTTCTTCCCAGGCTCAACTTTGCTTCCAATTTCTGTACCTCCTACCTCTGACAGTGCAGAGCAATGGGGAATGAGGGTTGCAGTCAGTTCATCACATGTTATTTCTGCTGGTACTTCCTTTTCAGTGGGAGGACATCTCACACTCTTCCCCTGTTGCAGTGTGGGGTCCCATAGGAGACAGCTTTCTATGAGCTTCTCCAGCATGACTACTTCCCATGAGCTTCAGTTCTTCGTGAACTGCTCCACTGCATGTCCATTCCATGGGGTGCAGTCCTTTAGGATCAGACTGCTCTAGTGTAGGTTGTCTGTGAGTTCACCGATCCTGTTGGAAAACCTGCTCATGTTTGGGCTTCTTTCCACAGACCACAGTTCCTGTCTGCTTCAGTGTGGGCTTTCCATGGGCTGCAACTTCCTTCAGGACATATCCACCCACCATGGCATAGAGTGCTACATGGGTTGCAGTGTGGCTTTCACCTATTAACTATGATGAAAATTTCCTAATTCATATGTAAAGAAAATGATAGTTCAAACTTCTCCAATAATCCCAAACTCCTCCCATATTCCCATTGCATTAAAATATGTTGATCATGTGAAACTGAGCAGTATCAACAAGCATCTTTTACTTCAACCTGTAGGTTAAGTTGAAGCGCAAAGGGTGAAAACCACATTGAATGAGCATAAGGAAAAGAACTTCTTGTGAAGTCTGGTTAAATGGTGTAACTTACTGATGGGATATTCTAAGTGCATGTATTGCTTCCATTTCTTAGTTAGTGCATCGAATACTCAAATGTTCTTCTGAATCTGTGAGTAAGAAGATATGTTTAATGATTCTTGCATATAATACATGCTCCTGGACATCAGCTGTCTGTTAAAACGAATGCACAGAATACATCAATAGAGACAATGGAAAGGTGTCCTAGACCATCTGGCACATAGATCCATGCACAAGAAAGCCTAAGAAATGTGATATGTAAAGGAAAGATTTGAAGAGATAAGAATGGTTTAAAATAAATATGGTTTTAAAAGTAAAAAGCCCATGACCAGAAGAAAGACGTGAAGGAAATCAGTGAAGGGTAAATAATATTCAAAGCCTGGTATAATTGTATAAATGTTATGCACTAGTGGCACAACTTCTATAGACTCAAGTGAAACTCTAAAGAGTAGTAATGCATCTCTTTATATATTGTCATGTATTTATCGTATGTATCCAAGTTATTTATTAGAGAAATATGTTTATTATTTTTTCCCATGAAATTAAATGTTTCTCCACAGTTTACTTCATAATGGAGTACAGTAAAATTTGTCTCTGGGGATTTCAAACCTGTCAGCTTTCAAACAGTTTATATTTTTCAATTTTCTTTCTGTTCTCAATTCTTCATTTTTTTTTCTTTTTTATTTCTCTTTTGGGATTCCCCTGCCCCCTTAATTTGATATTTTGTTCAGATTTCTTTTTTAGATCACTGTAGTCTGTGGTAGGGTGACTCACAAAGAAATAAGAGGAAGAGTATAAAGGGACTCCACCTTTCCAGTTCCTTCTCCTTTGCTGCAGCTACCTTATTCTCTTTAATTCCATAAGTCTATTAGAAGGATATTACAGGAAGGACTATGGAAAGCTTAATTGTATTTGAAATGTCTTTGTTAGTTTAGCACTGCTGTAGCTCAAAATGTTTGACATATTTTTATATCTAAAAGATGTTGGTGTGGAACATAACCTGATGAACGTTTCAATCACTATCTCATCTTAACTTTCCTCCAAGTATGCAAAATGCTAATTCATGTCAACACCTCGAAGTCTTGCCCATTTAAACTGACATTGACAAAATTGTAAAAGTGGAAACTCTTTTTTCCAGAGTTAGTTTCTTAGATTTCCCTCTGACTTACAAATCACTGTAAATCTGACACAGGTTGTCTTGGCTGTCAAAACAGAGTGAAGTAGAATTAGCACGTAACAGAGAGGGAACTAGAGGTCTCATGAATAAAATATATGAAGCTTACATATAGATGATGACACTGAAGTGTGCACACAGACATTTCATACTGTTTTGAATTGCCTTACTTTTTCTATAAAATATATTTATTTTTCTCTGTAAAAGGACTCTTAAAAATATATTTTCTAAGGTGCTCCGAAGTTGCTTATCTAATTTAAACAGAATAATTCACTGAGGGCAGAAAACAAGAGGCTAATTATGTATTCCAGATGGGAGTTGTGTTAAACAGTTTTAATCTCAACAGTAATAATTTTAGTCATATAACTATTTATAGTTTAGCTGACAGAAAATGTGAGACTTATTGAATGTATGAATCTATAATCACCATATTTGTATGAATTTGTTAAGTTCTTACATACTAAAAATGAGACCTAATTCATTGCTTTATTTAGGTTATATAGACTCTTAAAGTTTTAATTATTATGTGCATGTGAATAAGTGAAACATAGATCTGTTTTTCAAGATATTAGGAATACCACCTATTGACTTCTCTGAAACACTGAAAACTTCTCTTTCTGGAACTCTGAAATTGTATCACTGATTTTGAATTCTAAGAAAGTGAAAAAAAAAAAAAGGGTGGGGTGGTGGAAAGAACATTACTTGTAAATTTACAAGAATTGCTTGTCAGATGAAGTAGTATTACTGTATTGCCCTGTTCCTCTTAAGAACCGAGAAACAGGTCCAACAGCAGCAATATTCTTTCTTGGTCTCTCCCAGTGTGAGGGAATCAGAATTAGTGAAAGAGTCTTTGGTTGGGTGACTACATTGAACATTAAGAATATCCATTCACTGAAAATGATGTAGCTTAAATCAACTTTGTGTCATCCTATGTGAGAATATGATTTTGTTGACTCAAGTAGCTCATTAGATTTTCTGAATATGTGCCTTTGCAAGTGACTGCTGATACTTCCCACTCTTGATGACAGTTTTCTGTGTTGACAGTTTCATAGAATTATAGAATAGTTAGGATTGGAAAGGACCTTAAGATCATCTAGTTCCAACCCCCCTACCATAAGCAGGGNAGTTTCATAGAATTATAGAATAGTTAGGATTGGAAAGGACCTTAAGATCATCTAGTTCCAACCCCCCTGCCATAAGCAGGGACACCTCTCACTAAACCACGCCATCCAAGGCTTTGTCCAACATGGCCTTGAACACCACCAGGGATGGAGCACTCACAACCTCCCTGGCCAACCCATTTCAGTGCTTCACCAACCTCACAATAAAGAATTTCTTCCTGAGACCCAATCTAAACCTCTCCTGTTTAAGTTTGAACCTGTTACCCCTTGTCCTGTCACTACAGTCCCTAATGAAGAGTCCCTCCTCAGCATTCCTATAGGCCCCCTTCAGATATTGGAAGGCTGCTTGGAGGTCTCCCCAGAGCCTTCTCTTCTCCAGGCTGAACAGCCCCAACTTTCTCAGCCTGTCTTCGTATGGGAGGTGCTCCAGTCCCCTGATCATCTTTGTGGCCTTCCTCTGCACTTGTTCCAACAGTTCCATGTCCTTTCTTTTGGACCGAGTGGCTATTCCAAGAGACGGTCCCTAACCTGAGAGAACCTTGGATTTCAAGATCAGGATATCAAAATCTAGTAAGCCATTCTACATACTTATTTTATGCAGCTCATACTTTAACATTGAAAGCTAACAAGGAAAATCTTCATATCTGTTTTTAATCTGACATTTAATAAGCAAATTTTTACAAGAAAAAGGAAAGAGCACCCAAACTTTAAACAAGGTCTTAGGAAACTGCAACTCCTCTCTATGCTGATGTAAATAAAATAACTTACTTACGCTATTTCCCAGCAATACTTAGTGGTTTTCTTTTTCTGAGGCAAATCAGGGGTCTGCCTGTTTGTAAATGGCTCTCTACTGCAGCAGTAAGGTGTCATAAAAGGATAAAGCAAAATTATGATATTTATAAGCCTACATTTCAATTCACATTACTACTGCTACTAACCTTTCTTATATTTTTTTTTTATAAAAACAAAATGAAAAATACAGAGATTTTGTAGAAAAAAAATAGATTTTCTAACAAATACTTCTTTTGGTATGTATATCTTATTTATCTTATTTAATATTACTCTTTCTATACATTGTTGATGATTCGTTTTGGTTTTTTGTTTTTTTTTTTTTTT
>NDXB01020270.1:9278-24063 GCA_002631895.1 Agapornis roseicollis | reverse complement strand
AAATTTACTTTTTTTATATTTTGTTTTTTTATTATTCTTTTTGTTTTTTTTTTTTTTTTTTTTTTTTGTTTTGTTTTTTTCTGTTTTGAAGAGTATGTGAATTTTTTGTAGTGGTGTCTGCAATGAAATGCTTACCAGTTTTTTTGAGTAATATGTAACAGTAGAAAGCCACTGCTAGAGCACTGTTTTTTACAAGAGACAAGCACTCCTTTCAAAAACTGGTGAGTGTTCACTCTCTGCTTGTTCCAGCTTCATTGATAACATGCATTCCTCCATTTGAGGTCCCATGTCGATATCTTGTACCTTGCATTTCCGTTCAATTGTTTTCTTCCAATGTGTGAAAATATGTTGTTAGAATGGGAATAATTACGATGAGACCTGTGATTCATGAATTTACTGAGCTTCAAAGTATTCATTATACATGCCCTTTTCTGTGTATCATAGACTTCAGCAGTGAAGTCTTGCTTCCTTCTCAAAATATTAATTTCTTTATTGTGATTATAAATTTATTTAAATAGATCCATTCTCTTTTACTCATCCAGAATTTACCTTAGAGAAAACAATTGTTCAGATGTGCCTTTCCACTGTGATGATTCCAATATCATAAAACAGTCTAGAAGTTTTCATTTAGCATACTGTCAAGTGCCACAGTCAAAACCACAGCCCAGAATACTAATAAACTGAAGAAATAGGAGAGGAATTAATTAAAGTTGTCTGAGAGGTAAACTCCTTAGTTGTAGTTTTTTTTTCTTTTATCAAATAATATCAAATGCAGCCCTTTACAAGTTAATGAAAAATGAATAGCCTGATACCTTAAATAATTTATCATCCCCTCAAATAAAAAATATACCAAAAAATTGAAAGTGAGTCTTGAAAATTTCTCATAATTGCAGTTGTATGGTGCATTCACAGTTACTTGTGCTAGGTTAATTTTTACAGCATGTGTGAGTTCATGTGTATATGAATGCAAAAGTATATAATGTATTCCATGTCAAAACAATGTATTTAATAATTTAAATACCCTGATAAGAGTATGGTGTTTGCTTCTCATATGGAGGGTGAAAGAGCCAGAGTTGGAAGAAATATATTAAATAGGAGTGTACTATTACCAGCAAATAATAGAAAATAAAATTGAAAGAACTGTAAATCATGAGAAACACAAAGAGGCCTGACTCATGATATACGGACAACTAATACACTGGAAATGGAAGTGACTTTGGTAAGATGCAATAGCCCAGGAACTGTGAGTGAAAGATTTTTAAAATCTATTTTATTGGTATGAATGTTAGTTTTAACTGATAATTGAATATAAATGGTGAGTGGAAAGGGTTCAGACAGAAAAAAAGTAACAAAAATGAGGTAGATCTGAAGTAAGTTTGTAATTTCAGTTAAGGAATATAATATAGCAAAGATTCTGTTCACTTTTTCATTTCTCATTGTTCAGGAGAAATCATAGTTCATTTTGATTCTATCAATTGAATGCCTGAAGAGCATTCTGGTCAAGTAATTCACAATTATGCATCCTTTACATGTCTATCTTTCATTACGTTTCATTTCATTTCATACAATAGTAGATTGTTTTGTCTATTTCAGGCTGACTTGTAATTTTTTGTACTTATATTAAAAGGAGCACTTTTTTTCTTAATGTAAGTCCAACAACTGTTATTGAAACTACATGGAAAAAGAGATAATTAAACCAAAAACATCATCATTAAACCCTCCCCCAGCCCCCAACAAAAAAAAAAACAAACAAAAACCCACAAACCACCAAACACAAAAAACGAACCCGGGGTTTTTTCTTCAGTTTCCTGGAATGCCCTTGCATTCTCTTTATCTTCTTTGCAATTAGTAAAAAAGGGAAGAACTTCCAGCTCCAGATAAACACCTTAGGGACATGAATTCCAGTGGAAGATAGACTAATATGAAGATAAACATTTATTAGGTTATAATCTCACAAATATTTTTTTTAAGTACTGTTAATTAATCAATAGAAATGTTGCTGCAGTGCAGAAAGTGTTGCAAATGATAAAACAAAGCATGTCTGACACTGCTTTGGAATATTGAAACATTTCTCCAGTTGCTTTCCTCTATCAATAATTCTTTTCACTTTGTAAATTGCACTGTATTGTTACTTAGTTAAACCTTATTTATTTGTTCTTTACTGGTTCAGTGCTTTTGATTCAGCACTTGTGTTTTGCTATCTAGGTTCTTGCCTCACTGTAGAAAATTAGTTCAGAAACATTCTGTTACAGCTGCTGTTGTGGTCTTAAATAATAACTGAGAAACTATTTTGAAGAGATAATCAAAATGACATATTGCTCAACTCATGCCAACGTTATAAACATCTATTTAGCATACCAGTTCTGTTGCTAAGCTTCAAAAGAATTATCTCTGCTTTCAAGGAGAACTCACTGACTTACTCAGAAGTGAAACAGTAAAAAAGCAACACTCATAAAAGGTAAATTAAAAAAAACCCCATTATATGGCTACAGATACCACTATGAAAATGAGAGTCTTCAAGCATCATTTTCACTTAATATAGGTGTGCCTGTTACTTTGAAAAAAAAAAGAGTTTTGGTTTTTCAGACTGTTCAGTCTTTACAAGGAACACTGGAATGATGTGGAAAGCAAAATGTTTCATGGTGCAGTGCTACTTAAACTTCAGGACGAAGCATAGCTCAATTTCATGCTTGCCTGGTTGTATAGGTTAATATTTCAAGCAGCTTTTCCAAAAATACTTTAAAGTACTGTCACCTTTGATAGGTAAGATGACTCAGAACACATACTGGGAAGCTTAACTGTTTTTTTCGTAATTTTAGGTACTTTTGTTTTCCTCAGTTTAATAAAATACGCTGTATATTCTTTGATTAAAAACAGTGTTTTTGTTTGTTCACAAATTATTTGTAGAATTACTTCCGCATTATTAAAACTGTTTCTTGAAAAATAGTTTTTAAGAAGTTGGTTCTGTGAACTCTTGCTGATACTTAAAGTGGATGATAGATATTAACTTATATGCACATATCTTTCAAAGTCATAATAAAACCACCTCAAACTCGTTTTCAAACACCTTGCCAAAGTATAGGTCAAGTTATTCATTCCTTGTCAACACTGACAAAGGGTACAGTAATTCATTTCAATAAGAACTCTTTAATTTTGTTCTTAAATCACAATGCTAGATAGTGGCTCTAATTCTGTACAGATTATTCTCACTTATTTTTAAATTAAATTATCAAGGAGTCACAGAATCATACAGTGGTTTGAGTTGGAAGGGACTGTAACGATTACTTAGTCCTAGACCCCTGCCATGGAGGACACCTCCCACTAGACCAGGTTGCTCAAAACCCCATCAGCTTGGCCTTGAACACTTCCAAGGATGAGGCATTCGTATCCTCCTTGGCAAACTCTTTCAGTGTCTCACCACCCTCATAATGAGGAATTTTTCCTGATGCCTAACAAAAACTTCACCTCTTTCAACTTGAAGCCATTCCCCCTTGCCCTGTCACTACATACCCTTGCAAAAAGCCCCTCTCCATATTACTTGTAGACCCCCTTTAAGTATTGGAAGGCTGCTCTAAGGTCTCCCTGAAGCCTTCTCTTCTCCGAAGTAATGGATAGTTCCACAAGTTAGTAAGCTTGATAACACTCCACTGAACATTCTCCATGTGTATACTACAGGGGGTTTACTACAGAGTCTGTTGCCAAAATCAAGATACTATTCTTTTAGAGGCCTTTTTCTGAGCTCAGTTGTTTAGTGTTGCAAAAACGGTGAGCTGCAATGCACCTTAAGGAATGTCTTTGTGCAAAAAAGCTAGCAGAGCCAAATGCCAGCCTTTACTTTGTGACATTAAACTTCCAGGGAAACACTGAATGGGAGCAGTGCACATGCTGTGAAACCAGGGTCAGGTATCGGGTAGAATTCTTCAGAATATGATACAGCTTGAAAGAAAAAGGAAATTTACCTTTCACAACACTGAGCAAGAAAGTCTCTATAGGGCAGTAACCTCAAGAAAGACTGGTGATGAAGTAGGAAATTCTACCTGAAATTCCTGTATAGGTCTGTAAATCAAGAGATCAAGGTGAAAACTCAGCTAAGTGACAAGCACAAGCACAATCTTGACATCATTCAGCCAGGCTTAATTGTCAGGAGGTTCCCAGGCATGGTATTGCCATATGCCATTTGTTCTTCCACTGTTAGAGAACAGTATGGTCCAAGGACAGATCCAGTATTTCAATTTTTTTTTTTTTTTTCTTTTTTTTTCCCAGAGCTGTAGGGTGAGGGAAAATACAAGTTTGTNCCAGGCTTAATTGTCAGGAGGTTCCCAGGCATGGTATTGCCATATGCCATTTGTTCTTCCACTGTTAGAGAACAGTATGGTCCAAGGACAGATCCAGTATTTCAATTTTTTTTTTTTTCTTTTTTTTTCCCAGAGCTATAGGGTGAGGGAAAATACAAGTTTGGCAATCACGGCACTAACTGTGCTCTGCTATTTGCCTCAGGATGGGTTCATTTTAATTACTAAGACAGACAAATCTTAAGGAACTAAATGCAAGCAAGGCCGTGGGAAAAAGAAGCTGTTAAGAGAATTCATGAGCTTCTATGAGACTGGAAAAAGTTTCCTGGATCAGGGAGGAACTGGAGAAGTTGTAAACTGAAATCTTGGAACAAAAGTGATACAAAAATCCCAGGAGATGAAGATCGGGAGCTGAGAAAGGAAGGAAGATACATTTATAAAGATAGGATTAATTAGATTCCCAAGAATAAATCGCTTCTAGTCTTCCATACTATAAGCATGCAAGAAAACACTGAAAGTCATGAAGGACGGCCAAAATATTTTGTGTGACACAGGAGTTTGGCAAAAGTTATTTAATTTCTACAAGTCAGGATCTGTTACCAAGTTGGATGAAGTGAAAATTCCCATATACTCCAGAAGGGCTTATCTTACCCCTTAAACAAGGCTTTACACAAGGTGTCATACTGATCAAGAATTTCAATTTGCTGACTGTAACATTTAGCTTTATTATCCGTGGTAGAGTATATATATCTGTCTTCGAGGTGACTTGTTATAGAAAGCATCATATTTTGGGAAATAATTCAGTTTGGGGAAAAATCCTGCATTTAATTTGTGGACATACTGGGAAAAGAAACTGTCATATTAATGAATTTATATATGTGAGACATTTGGAATAACAAATATTATATATATTTACAAATTTGAACTTGCTTACAGGATGCAGCAGCACTACTTACAAGCTATGGTTAATTTGTGAAAAATGTGATTTGGTTCATTCTCTAAGCTTCTAGAGTAAAGCCATTTATATGTTTCTGTATTCTCAGAACTTGAGAATACATTGCAGGCGCATGCTCACAGAAGTTCAATGTTCCTATGTACATAGCTGTTACCTTAAGCTACCTTCGTATTTCATTTCAGTATTCTAGCTGGGCAGTTACAGGTATTCTGCTAAGACTAAACTGATATTTTTACATTATTCAGAAGCCTGTAATTCAGAATTTATAAAATTTATATAAAATATTGATGAGTCTTGGTGGTCTATAAAGATGAAAAATAGATTTTTTTTTTCCTACTTCAAGTAAATTTATGCCAGAGAAAATATTTTTTGTTGTTTTTAATTTGCAGTACATCTTACTGGCTCAAGTTCTTTATCAGGACAAAAATAAAATTCTGAAGAGTAAATTACATAAATAGGGATTTTTTTCCTATTACATAAACAGTTTCATTAGGTATAAATGGGATGAATCCATTTGCAAAAGCAGTTCCTTCTCAGCATGGGAATTTGGAAGTGTTTTACTAGGAGGTTTTCATTGATGACCTATGTTTCCTGAAGAGGACAGTACTATACTGTTGACTAATTGATAGGGAATGAACAACGCTAACAAGGCTAATATTTTCTGCAGTAGATAAGTAATTACAGCCTCCTTGCCATATTCTTAAGACTAAGAATTCACAGATTATGTCCTTTATTCTTTCATTCCTTCAAATAAATCAGTACAGCCTCTTTTTTTTTTTTTTAAACTGTAAATAAAACCAATTTCATCTGAGGGAAGTAGATGCCCATCTAGAAAGTTCAGCTTGCAACAAAAAGATTAAGATTGTATATGCTTTATTTGTCCTACTTCAATTTCATTAGGGGCCTTACTTAAATGCCTCTGCATACTGACATAGCAAGGGAAATAAAAGGAGTTGGAGACATGTACATGCCTGCAGGGCTGTATCTTATTGGCGTCATGGACACATGGTGGGATGGCTGCTATGTCTGTGGTGTTGTAATGGTAGGATTCAGGCTCTTCAGAAAAGGGAGAGGGGAGACAGGGAGTAGGTGTTAACCTTTGTGTCAATGACAAGCTCTGCGTACATGGAGCTTTGCCTGGGAATGCATGAGGAGGTGACTGAGAGCTCATGGGTCAGGATTGAAGGGGGGATAGGGACTGTTGATGTTATAGTGGGTGCCTGTAGGTTGCCCAGCCAGAAAGACTTAGTGCATGAGGCCATCTAGACAGGTAGGAACAGTCTCATGTAGAATAGTTAGGGTTGCAAAGGAACTTAAGATTATCTAGTTCCAAACCCCCTGCCATAAGCAAGGACACCTCACACTAAACCATGCCATGAGCACTGTCATGGATGGAGCACTCACAACCTCCCTGGCCAATCCATTCCAGTGCCTCACCACCCTCACAATAAAGACTTTCTTCCTTATATCCAATCCAAACCTCTCCTGTTTAAGTTTGAATCCGTTACCCCTTGTTCTGTCACTACAGTCCCTAATGAAGAGTCCCTCCCCAGCATCCCTATAGGCCCCCTTCAGATACTGGAAGGCTGCTAGGAGGTCTCCACACAGCCTTCTCTTCTCCAGGCTAAACCGCCCCAACTTTCTCTAGCCTGTCTTCGTATGGAAGATGCTCCAGTCCCCTGATCATCCTCGTGGCCCTCCTCTGGACTTGTTCCAACAGTTCCGTGTCCTTTTTATGTTGAGGACACCAAAAATGCACACAATACTCCAAGTGAGGTCTCCGGAGAGCAGAAGGGCAGGATCTCCTCCTTCAACCTGCTGGTCATGCTCCTTTTGATGCAGCCCAGGATACAGTTGGCTTTCTGGGCTGCAAGCGCACACTGAGGCCGGCTCATGTTCATGTTCTCATTGACCACCGCCCCCAAGTCCTTCTCTGCAGGGCTGCCCTGAATCTCCTCTTTGCCCAACCTGTAGCTGTGCCTGGCATTGCTCTGACCCAGGTGTACGACATTGCACTTGTCATGGTTAAACTTCATTGAGTTATGAATAAGGTGACATAAAAGGTTGTTTCTCCTTTCCGTTTTTGAAGTAACTAAGAATAATTTTGTTAGTAGCATATCTTGCAGTGCAAAGTGGGGCAGGTATGCAATGAGGCATAAAAAGTAGGGAGCCTGCAACATTGGTAAAGACAGGAAGAGTCCTTAGTAATGACAAATACTGAACAAACCTTAAAGACTGGAAGAAGTAGGTTCCAAAGGGAGACAATACTGTGTTACAGACATGAAATCCATTTATTTAATTGTTGAACCTCCTCCAGTTGTGCAACAAAAGGTTTGCTTTCAAATCTTTGACTCACCTGTTTGAGTGAGGCAGAAAGACACTGCAGTTTTAAACAGTGTTCCCATGAATTTCTCACCAACCTTGCTCCAGTCCTAGACAGCAACTATATTCCATCAGAAAGAAAATATTAAAGAAAGAGGTCCTGACAATTGTGAGACCTACTTTTTCCTTGTTTCATCTCTAGGTAGAGCACTACCCCAAAAAGGCTGCTCTGCTCAACTTCCACCTGTTTTCCTTAGCTGGCCTTAAAGTTTTGCTGCTGGCCAAACTAAGTAGCAAATGCATTTATTTCCTCTCCTAAAGCAATTCCTGAGCCCTCTCACATCAAAGGAAAAGGCAGAAATCACCAAGGCAGGGATGGACAACTGGACACTACTGCTATGCATATCATTCACGTTACTGTTTCTGAAGACTATACAGAACAAGTAATGGAATAGGCAATACTTACAACCATCATGATCACCACTTCCAGATATAAAGGATATTTAGGAAAAAATGAAGGATTAGTATTTTCTAATTCTATTTCTCATCTTAGTGTTTTACTATTGTACGAATGAAGAGAACTGAAAAAACTGACACAGTGTCAGTCTGACACTGACTAGGTATTCAAGTATGGGATGCATTGCTGTTTCTGGAAATGTTACATATAGAGATAAGTTTTTCATGAGTGACAGAGTCACAGGTTGGAAGGGACCTTAAAGGTCATCTAGTTCACTCCCCCCTCCCCTGTCATGAAAAGAGGTGATGATTTATTTTCCATTTTCTCTCTTCTGTGGGGCAGCATGGTTCAACAATAAAACAATGAAATGGGACTTAAGAAATCTTGATTCTCACCACTGCTAATAAGAACTTCATTTCCCTTTTGTTACTCTTTTATATTAAGTAAGATGAAGTTTTGTTAGTTTTCTCAGTAATGAAGAAAAAGGTAAAATACTGGATAGAGACCTGATTTTAAGATGAAATACATGTTTTCTAAAACCCTTTAAGTTTAAAACACTAAAACAATCCTGTTAGACTTTTACTACTGTACTTTGACTTATAAAACATTGAAACAAATAAGCAGTAATTCAAGTATGTCTGGGTGGAAGTTTAGATGCAGCTAAATCTAAATTCTCACTGTTAATATGATTTATTATCCCACCACTATAAACTAAATCCAGATGACTCTTACCTCTGTTACTACAAACAATTTTTTTTTCTATAAGAATACATGGCACAGAATTGTCTGGGAATATTTTAATTATCATAAATATTAAAGCTATTTATATAGATGAGATAATTTAATGTGAATGTATATTTGGATAGAAGACAAGAATCTTCAAATGAATTGTGTTTCATTAAGCTAACGCTGATATTATTCTCCCCTACTCTTAATAACAAACTTTAGCCAAGAGAAGCTTACAAGATGTGCAGTAAGATGGAGACAAAGCCACAAAACGTCTTCTAACATGATCTATAGATACAAATTAAAACTTCCAGTTCTTTTAAAGTATTTGTGATAATTTCTTTGAAATTTACATTAAATTAACACTGCAAAAATTGCTCAAGATACATCAAAGCCTGTAGTATGATGATCACATAAAATAGAAGTCTTTTGGACAGAAAAGAAAAAGTTTTAATAGGCGATGTGATTTCTGAGTTGAATTAGCATTAATACAAATCTCAGACTTTTACACAACGGGCTGTAGAGTAGCTTTTCTAAAACCTTGGATGCAAATCTGGCAATGCTTAAGCAATATATAATTTCATTCATTTGTGTCCAGTTACTAAGAACCATACTATGAGGTTCACCAAAGTCAGTGGAAAACAATTCCAAATTTCAGTTAACTTATCAGATGTACATGAAAATACAAATGAAATTAATCTGTAGGTTTGTATATACATTTCAGTTTGGGGTTTCTCTTAGCATTCTGCACATAGTACATGGTTGTTTCATCTTCAGTCTCATAAAGAAGTACATTATTAAACCTCATAAAAAGATTTCACTGAGCATTTAAGCAGCTGTTTACATTTAATATATAACATTAAAAAGACTCATAAAGAAAGATTTTTCCCCCCTGCTTTGTAAGTACTTTTTTTTATGCTTTAATTTTGTATTTTCTACTATTTCCTAATACAACTCTTCTGTTTTAGTCAAATTACAACAGAGGTGACCAGTCACATTTTTATGCCAACAAAAATAATGTGAGAAAAATTATAAGAAAGAAGAATCTGAATTTAAATTTGTCATTCTCTCATGGATTCTTATTGATGCCACCTTAAGTGGTGCCACCTACTAGTTACATTGTGGGTAAGCACAATTATAGTTTTATCCAGTATGGTAAACCTACTAATAAAGAACACAAATTAAATGAAAGAAAAGGTAGATAATCCTGTGGCAGACTGTAGGTTAGATTAAGGTCATCTCAGGAGTGATAAAATAGAGCTAAATAACTGTTTTCTTCTCTCTAAACTTCAGAGTGGAAGTATTAAGACAACCTTTTACCTGCCTTCATTTTCCATGAACTGTGAGGAATTTGGGAAAAGAGCCAAATAGGATGTAGGTGACATAATGGTAACTGCTGCCGTGACTAATATTTAGAAACCTTCGTTCCAGACCCCTGGGCCATGCACCTGCTCTTCTTGCACATAGAGATTCCAAACAATTCATATGCACAGTGTGAGAAGTTACTTGATGTTAACTACACAGGAAGTATTTGGGGAGAACAACGGAAGAACAGCATAATACACTCTTTTAGCAGACACTTAGAAACACCACTGTGCATGTTAGACTTACCCTGAAGATACTCTCTGATTTCCTTTCTTTAACAAACAAAGAAAAATTCATATGTGTGATTCTGCTTCTTTATTAAACAGTGATTAGGAGATAAAGCACTTGACTAAATTAATTTTCCTCTCAGCAGCAAGATACACCTGCCCAGAATAAAACAAAAATCAAGCAGCTATAGGCTGTCATAGCAATTTTTATTCTTACTTTGCAGTTGTCTATTCCTCCTTTTTATTGCATGTGCAGAAAATACAAGTTTTGATTGGATCACAGGTAAAATATTTTTGCATTTGCTAGGAGCTGTGGCTTCTGTTCACTGAATAATGGGATACGGTTCACGGGGATGACTCAGGGAACTACAGACCAGTCAGTCTCACCTCTGTGCCTGCCAAAATCCTGGAGCAGATTCTCCTGGAAGGCATGCTAAGGCACATGAAAAACAACAAGGTGCTTGGTGGCAGCCAGCATGGCTTCACTAAGAGGAAATCCTGCCTGACCAATTTGCTGGCCTTCTATGATGGGGCTACGGAAGTGATGGACAGGGGTAGAGCAGTTGATGTCATCTACCTGGACTTGTGCAAAGTGTTTGACACTGTCCCACACAACTTCCTTGTCTCTAAATTGGAGAGACATCAATTTGATAGGTGGACCACTCGGTGAATACAGAACTGGCTGGATGGCCACACACAAAGAGTTGTGATCAATGGCTCAATGTCCAGCTGGAGACCAGTGATGAGTGGTATCCCCCAAGGATCAGTGTTGGGACCGGTCTTGTTCATCATCTTTGTTGCTGACATGGACAGTGGGATTGAGTGCACCCTCAGCAAGTTTGCCCATGACACCAAGCTGTGTGGTTTGGTGGATACGCTGGAGGGAAGGAATGCCATCCAGAGGGACCTTGACACACTTGTGAGGTGGGCTGATGCCAACCTCATGAAGTTCAACCCTGCCAAGTGCAAGGTCCTCCACCTGGGTGGGTGCAATCCCAGGCACAGCTACAGGCTCGGCAGAGAAGAGATTTAGAGCAGCCCTGTGGAGAAGGACTTGGGGGTGATGGTCGATGAGAACATGAATATGAGCTGGCTTCAGTGTGCACTCGCAGCCCAGAAAGCCAACTGTATTCTTGGCTGCATCAAAAGGAGTGTGACCAGCTGGTCGAAGTAGGTGATCCTACCCCTATACTCTGCTCCCAGGAGACCTCATTTGGAAAATTGTGTATAGTTCTGGTGCCCTCAACATAAAAAGGACATGGAGCTGTTGGAACAAGTGCAGAGGAGGGCCATGAGGATGATCAGGGGACTGGAGCATCTCCCGTCTGAAGATAGGCTTAGAAAGGTGGGACTCTTCAGCCTGGAGAAGAGAAGGCTGTGTGGAGATCTCCTAGCAGCCTTCCAGTATCTGAAGGGTGGTCTATCAGGCTGCTGGGGAGGGACTCTTCATTAGGGACTGTAGTGATAGGACAAGGGGTAATGTGTTCAAACTGAAACAGGGGAGGTTTAGATTGGATATAAGGAGGAAGTTCTTTGCTGTGAGGGTGGTGAGGCACTGGAATGGGTTTCCCAAGAGGGCTGTGACTGCTCCATTCCAGGCGGTGTTCAAGGCCATGTTGGACAGAGCCTTGCATGCCATGGTTTAGTGTGAAGTGTCCCTGCCCATGGCCCAGGGGTTGGAACTATATGATCTCCAGTGATAGGACAAAGGGCAATGGGTGTAAACTGGAGCATAGGAGTTTCCATGTGAACATCATGAAAAACTTCTTTACTGTGAGAATGACAGAGCACTGGAGCAGGTTGCCAAGGGGGGTTTTGGAGTCTCCTATGTTGGAGATATTTAAGGCCCACCTGAACAAGTTACTGTGTGATGTAATCTAGGCTATACTGCTCTCACAGGGGGGTTGGACTAGATGATCTTCCGAGGCCCCTTCCAACCCTCTAGGATTCTGTGATTCTGAGATCTTTCAAACCCTAACTATTCTATGATTCTATGAATCCAATACTAGTTCTGTACATTAGCATTAAATATTTATTGGTTAGAACATACAAATAAACCCTGTAACATTCTACTTTATTCTTAGTGCCCTATGAATGAAATATGAAGTTTAGACATTAAAAGACTTAATTCTTCTCTTTGTGTAGCCTTGTAACTATGCAAATCCGTTATTGCCATTGCTACTGAAAAGCCAAAGACTTTTTCCAAAATCCCCAAAATCTCAAACTGGGAGTTTGAAGGAATGCTGTATCTACACTTGTCTTGGACTGTCTAGAACTTTATTTATCTATCTTAGCTGTAAAAGCAGTTTTCAAACATCCAAGTAATTATTATTTAATTTTCTTTAGATTTAGCTTACTTTTATGCAACAGCATAACAAAACAGCTATTCTAGTAAAGGTTTTGGTAAATCTCTGTAACTACTAATGCTAAACCCAAATGATTCTATGTAGAATAACTTGGGACCCTTGAATAAAACTCAGTGTAGAGAACTGAAGGCTTGGTAACACAAGGCTTGAAAGCATATAGTTGGGGTTAATTACTGAGGCTCAGTCTGTGAACTATTCACCAATAAAGGGATCTAAAACTGGGAGCAGGGCAAAACATTTTTGAGAGGTTATAAATTTGAGTGTTCTGTTGGAATGAAGACAAGAAGAACAAAGTTCAGAAAAATTTAGAAAATACAAAAATTTGACCCAAGCATAAGGAGGAATAAACACCTCTGTGAAAATCATAATTTCCCCTGTGGAGGAACTGGGGAGCTGATGACCCTCTGAAACCCATATTCCCTACTTCCTTCTTAGTGAAGATTGATGCCTTTGACCCTAAGGCCCAATGGGGTACAGATCAGGAAGCTTAATACTAGAGAAATCTGAGAATATTAAGAGAGAGTGTGTGTGAAGTTTCTTTACCTGTTATCTAGGACACAAACTGAGTGCTTAAATTAAAAACACAAACAAAAATATGTTTCTTCTTAGTTTATTCCAAAACAAGCTAACAAAATAATTTACTTAAACAGGCACCCACATCTTTCTGATCAGTTATCACTCATATCAACTGAGATATTCCATCATCTGAGCCTACTGGTATATTCAATTGACAGGATAAAAATTATAGCAAATTTTCTCTGAATTAAAGCTGCTTAGAAGATATTTGCCTGGACTTTGATTTTGTTTAAACAAAGTTTATAAAATGCTTGAATATATGGACTTCTTTTATTTTTCCATAAAACCCCAGAGAGAGAATTTAATTGCATTTGAAATACTGAGAAGTACCTACCAGTGCACAAGACCCCCCCAAAAGATTTGCATGTTTAAATTTCACATTAAAACCCCCAAAACACACTGAGCTTCCACATGCCTTTGATAACACCTCAGTCTTTTGAATCAAAACTATTAGGACATGCTGAGAGAATAAAGGAAACGTATTTTGTGCTAGGGTAGCTGTTGCAGGACTATATCTACTTTGCTGTATTTTTGTGCTGCTTTTGGAGTACTCTACAGTGGAAGAAAAATGTTGAGTAGGTTGATGTTTCCAGGAATTAAAAAATGCTGAGACAACAGTTTAAGATGTGTTAGACCAGAGACATATGTCATCATTAAAAAAAAAGAAAAATCAAACTCCCCAGTGCAACCTCTTGTTTGAAGTTGCTTCTTGTAAGAGGGCATCTGTATTGGTCTGCTCTTGAGAAACAGCTTTAAGGTCAACCCACACAACTTTCCTAATTAAATCACTGAAGCTAGACAAACATATAATTTGTAGTTTACTTAAAAATCAATTTGACAAATAAAAGTTTCCAAAGCAAGGGAAGCACAAAACAGGCACTATCTCATGCCTAGCAGAGCTAATTGAAGTTGCTATAATGTTTGTAATCATTGACTCTTTGAACTTCAAGGTTTTCCCACTTTATCCAAGACATTTCACCCAATCAAACTAAAAAGTAACTAAAACCTTTAAATCAGTCTTAATAAGCTTTTCTTAGCCATGTATTTGAGAAGAAATGTTACCAAAAGACAGTTTGAGGAAGCTTAAACTAGCTGAGTATGATTTTACTGTTAACTAATATACAGTTTTCTGCCTCTTTTGCAGTCTCTAAGTATATCTAATTAGTAAATACTGAATCAAATCACCTATATGGGAAATCTCTGTTGTGCTTAAAATCTTTCTTGGATCTAAATCTAATTTCATCTGCCTAATGCAAAAGCATAGTTTCATTTGTCAAAAACAGATGTGAAGGTATTAGTGTAACAGCAAAACAGAATTAAAGAGTATATCATTATAAAGACCATATGTGAAACAGTCATGAAGCCATTTGACATTAGTGTTTTTGCAACTTGTCCCAGAATTTTTCAGCAAGAAGTTACTGTAACACTGTTTTGGTAGGTAAAAGCTTTCTTTTTCTTTTTTCTCTTTTTCTTCTTTTTTTTTTTTTTTTTCTTTCTTT
>NDXB01020269.1:31390-46080 GCA_002631895.1 Agapornis roseicollis | reverse complement strand
GGTTGGGGGGTGGGTGGGAGGGTGCCGGGGGGAGGGGGAGTTGTTGAAGCACACAAGCTTCAGAAAGGAAAACGCTAAAAGCCAAGCAAAATCCATGTCAGCACCAATAGTTCTGGGCTCAGCAAGCACTGGGCATTATTCAGGATGTGGCCACGTTTGCAACACAGGGGGTCAGGCAGAAGCAAGCATCCAATGCAATGTCCCAGCTCCTCCTCATCCTGGGGCTTGGGGCTGCTCCTGCCCTGGTATTTTCTCCTTGCTATAAGATCCTCCTTTAGAAAGCACCCTGCTGCAGCTAGAGAGGAACAAACTGGGCAGCACTAACCAAAGCCAGCCCTGCAGCGAGGACCTCTACTTAAATCCAGTGCTCCAACAAAGCATGACAATCCACATCTTCACAGCATCATGGTTATTCTCCCCAGCCTGGGGGTTGCTGCCACCACCCTCAAATCCACCCTCTCCCTCACATTTGCAAAGCAAAGTGAGCACTGTGGGAATAGCTGAGAAACATCTGCCAGATGCAAAGCTGGCTTCATTCTCCAAATCAGGTTCAATACTCATTTGGACTTCCATATCTGATGATGATGATGTGCTAGATAACACACTAATGATGCTCTACAAGCTGGGTGCTCTGCATTTACCCCTCATCAGCACCCCCAAACCTGGCACCCGCTCCTCCCAGGACCCACACACCTTCTCCCTGCCCTGGAAGATGGGAGCTTCTTCCCAGAAATCTGGGAAACCCTGTGGGCCATTCAAGATGGGGATTTTCAGCCTGCAAATACAAGATTTTGTCATTTGTTTCCCGGAAGGCTCATACATGAAGAGGAACTGAGCAGCCTCAGTGTCAGGGCTGTGCAGCACCTAAGTGGGGATTCTGCACTTCTCCATTTCCAAAAGCAATGCTCAGAATCAAAAAAATAATAAAAAAAAAAATAATTAAAAAAAAAAAAATTGGTTTTCCCTGAACTGTGGCTTTCCCTCTGCGATTTGGCAGCAGCACACTGAGGAACTCGTTCGATGGACTTTTTGTCCATAGAGTCTCCAAGAAGTTCATCAAATTAATATTATCAAACCCCAAACCCAGCACCAACTTCCCCTAGCTCGGCAGCTCCATGGAGTGTATTTTAGCTCGACAGGGCAGGCTGCAAAGCCAGGCATCTTGGGACATGCGTGGATAGCGGAATGCCTGCCTGGGGATGCTCTGAGCCTTCAGCAACGGCACCACAGGAACAAGAGGGTGGCTTTGAAGCAGCTCTGACTAGAGCAGAGTGACACCCCCCGGCCCTCCTGAGAGCCCCCAGGCTCCTGCTGGGTCCTACCACACTGTCCCCCTACCTGATGAGACCCTACTCACCCAGAAGTGGTCCCTGAACCGTGCCTCCTGCATCCTGCTGCTTCTGACAGCGACAGTGCTCCAACACCGCGCTGTAGCGCCCAGTGCCGCCCCGTCCCGCCCAGCCCAGCCAGTCCCACCCCGCGGCGCCCTGTCAGCCAGCGTTTTGTGGTGGAAAGGACCATAAAGCTCATCCAGCATCAACCCCTGCCACAGGCAGGGACCCCTTCCACTGGAGTGCTCCAAGCCCCTGTGTCCNGTGGAAAGGACCATAAAGCTCATCCAGCATCAACCCCTGCCACAGGCAGGGACCCCTTCCACTGGAGCAGCTTGCTCCAAGCCCCTGTGTCCAACCTGGCCTTGAACACTGCCAGGGGTGGGGCAGCCACAGCTTCTCTGGGCACCCTGGGCCAGCGCCTCAGCACCTTCACAGGGAGGAACTTCTGCCTAAGAGCTCATCTCAGTCTCCCCTGTTCTGGCAGGTTCAAGCCATTCCCCCTCCTTCTGTCCCTACAGGCCCTTGTCCAAGCCTTATTTCAGGTTTCTTGTAGCCCTCTTAGTGGAGCTGCTCTAAGGTCTCCCCTTAAGGAACCTTCTCTTCTCCAGGCTGAGGCAGCTCAGCTCTTTGAGCCTGTCACCAGAGCAGAGCTGCTTCAGTTTTCTTTTTGCCCTGCTACTGCTGTGACTTGGAGAGTGAGAACTTCTTTACTGAAGCATCATGTGGTGTATACCTGGGATGGGTCAGAGGTGGGCACAATAGGACTGGTTGTGGAGGGTCTGTCACAAATTCCTGTAGGTGCTTGTCCTGGGTTCAGCAGTTGCAATCAGTTTTTCTCCTCCTTAGTAGCTGGTGTTTTGACTTAGCCCAGGAACAAGGCTGATAAGACCGATGTTTTTGGTTGTTGCTAAGCAATGTTTGCCCTGACCAAGGACTTTGTGAGCCTCATGCTCTGCCGGGGAGGAGGCCGGGAGNGTTGCTAAGCAATGTTTGCCCTGACCAAGGACTTTGTGAGCCTCATGCTCTGCCGGGGAGGAGGGAAGGCCGGGAGGAAGCAGGGACAGGACCCAAACTGACCAAAGAGGTATTCCATACCATAGCACGTCATGCCCAGGAGATAACTGGGAGTTATCCGGAAGGCCTAGTTCTCTTGGGGTGGTTGGAAGAGGTGGTCGGTCAGCACTCAGTTGGGTTGGGGTGTTGTGAGTTATCTGTCAGTGGTTGATGAAATGCTGTATTCTTTTCCCTTGTTATTTCCTTTATCATTATTGGTGGTAGCAGTAGTGATTTGTGTTATCCCTTAGTTACTAAACTGTTCTTATCTCAACCTGTGGGAGCTGCATTCTTTTGATTTTCCCCCCATCCCTCTGGAAGCAGGGGAGGGCAAGAAAGGGGGGTTGAGTGAGTGAACGAGCAGCGTGGTTGGGTTTAAACTATGACAGTGCTCTTGGCTGCCTCGGCCACAGAGCACTGATGGAAAGTTGAGAAGCCCCATGTGGTGGTGCTGGTGACAATCTTGTGGTCTCAGGCCCACTCAGGCTTACCTGCCTGTCCTAAAGCCTACTTGATCAGCAAATCAGATGGAGGAAACTTCAAAATTCATTCCAAAATTGACACTTTGGAGTTTGTTTGTGTGCAGATTGCATGTCAGCTGAAAGGTGAGGTTGTTATTACCTCCTCTATGACCTTTTCATTGCCTGAAATCTTTCAGATCTAAAACAGATAGGACAGGAACTGCAGCCATCAATGTCAGAAGCAAAATCCACACAAGCCTGCTTTTGTCATATTAATACCAGTATGTTTGCCAAGCAGCAGCACCCCCAGGTCACAACTGAGCTGATTTATTTCCTGTAAGTGGAAAATGCCTTTTTTTTTTTACCTTACTGGACTACTGTAGTTTTCCCTGTGTTAAAGCAGGGTAGCAGGTTAGGGAAGTGGGTACGACTCAGGCTGTCTGGTATACAGTGTCATACATTAGCTGTTTTCATCATTTTGAAGAACCACTCACAGGGCAGCTCCCAGTGACTCATCTCAAGCAGTGATGGAGGAAAAACCATGGATGGGCACAGGACATGTACAGGACAAGGGGGAATCACTTTAGGGGGAGATTAAGATCTTAAGCAGTTTTTCCCTGTGAGGGTGCTGAGGATCTGGTACAGGGAGCCCAGAGAAGCTGCTCTAATGGAAGGTTTCCCTGACTGTGGCAGTGGGGTTACAACTGGATAAACTGTAAAAGGTCCCTTAAAGCAGAATCCAAATGCTACCCCTACTCCATATTCTAAATAGAGTCCAATCCACCCAATTCTGAACCCCTAGTTTGAAGTTTCAGAGTTCTTCTCACAACTGAGTGTCTAGAGGAGTTTAACCCTGTGGTTTTAAAGACACATGTGGCACACACAGCAAGGCAGTATTAACATATAAGGAACAGAACATACTCATCTTTTTACACAGGAATTTTTATTCTCACCAATATCTGTACATTCAAGTAGCACATTCTTTTAAGTCTTTGATGGAGCTGGAGCACGGGATCACAAAAGCCTGGCCTGTTTTAACAGTTTTACAAGTTTATGCCTCAAAAGTAGCCAGGAAATTTGTGACAATTTCCTTCAACTTCCCTTCTGTCTGGTCAGAGATCTTCCCTTCAGTCCTGTTGAGATAATGTAGTTAAACTTCTGACACAGGAGTAGATAATGGTCAATCCCCAAGACAAAGAAAACTACAATGAACCTTCCCATTTCTAACAAGATTAGCACAACAATTAGCGTGTTTGATGCATGAAGCTATGTAGCAGTGAAACCAACATAACATTACTTCTTCTAAAGTTAGCCTTGTTGAAAAACAGGTGTTTGTCAACAAATAGCTTTAAAACAGCTCTATGCAGTTCAGAAAGGTTCTGTCTTCTACAGAGAGATGGTAGGCATGTAATTTGACTCATGACAAAACAAGCTATAACAAGGGCAGAAAAAACTCAAAAAACCCAGCAGTCCACCCAGCAGCAGGGAAGGCACTGAGCAGCACTTAATCAACAGCACTCTCATAGCTTAAAGCTGCCAAAAATTTAGGATCTGATTAAATTATTTCCATGTCAGATTACAGGTATGCAAGCAGGTTCTCATTTTCGCCAAGTAAAAGCTGAAGATGTGAAGCCAAGCTCCAGAAGCAGCAAAGCTGATTTAACCTCCAGCTCCAGAACAGGAAGCTCAAGGCCTGATGTTATAGGATACCCTGACTTAACAGTTCAGTGCACATTATCTGCACTCCACCCATCCATACCATCACCTTGGGATGACGCACAATTAACTATCATACCTGATTGTGGAGAGCAGGGCCTGGTGCTGGCTCAGTACATGAGCTAGGAAAGCACTCTCAAATTTGGTGATTTTGCTGGGCTCCAACTTGTCCAAGTGACCTCTGACACCAGCATAGATGACTGCAACCTGTTCCTCAATAGCCATGGGAACTGCAAAAGAGAAAGCATTCATGCCACTGGTCACTCTCAACATCAGAACATTGCCAGTGCTACAGAGGCCTTCTTTAGAGATCAACTGCACATCTACCAGAGGGTTTAGTCAACAATCCAGTCTGCATTCACCATGTCCACAGAATGGACACAATGCTGCCAGGAAGACCAGCCTTGTTAGCACAAAAGACTACAGGGAAATGTGGACTTGTTATGTTCAAGACACTCACCATATTGGCCTTGTTTGAGCAGCTCTGTCAGACGTACACCACGGTTCAGCAGCTGCTGTGTGGCAGCATCCAGATCAGACCCGAACTGGGCAAAGGCAGCTACTTCACGATACTGAGCCAATTCCAGCTTCATGGTACCTGCCACCTACCACACAAGAGAGGTCAGGCTGAGTCCTTTTAAATGTGTTCACTTTTTAAATATGTTTAATAGCCTGCAGGTTATCTTCAGCTAACAGCTGTCACAAGTCAGCTTTGCCTAGCATTACACGTCAAGTGAATCCTAAGATTCTGACAGATAATTATATGCATTTCTACAAATCCATGAAGTCTGCTTGGCCTTTTTAACAAACATACTAATCCTCCCTGAAAACTTAATGGAATGGGTTGGAAAGCCTACACACCACTTGTCCCTAGTAAGAGGATGCTACAATTTCATGCTTACCTGCTTCATAGCCCTGGTCTGGGCAGCTGAACCTACACGGGACACAGACAAACCAACATTGATGGCTGGACGGATACCTTTGTAGAACAACTCAGTTTCCAAGAAAATCTGTAGGAGAAAATATCTTGGTCAGAAGCCTGGTAGCCTCCTTGGAGATCTGCCATTAAATTACACAGAAGTACTGGCATGAGAAGTCCTACCTGCCCATCAGTGATGGAGATGACATTGGTTGGAATGTAAGCAGACACATCACCAGCCTGAGTTTCAATGACAGGCAAGGCAGTCAGAGAACCACCTCCAAAGGAATCATTCATCTTGGCTGCCCTCTCCAGCAGGCGGGAGTGCAGATAGAATACATCACCTGGGTAGGCTTCCCGACCAGGTGGGCGACGCAGCAGCAGAGACATCTGACGATAGGCAACAGCCTGTGTAGCAGACAAGGATTTCAGACTTCAGTAGCTCATGTGAAAACCTGAATTTCTAGACCTGAAGTGATCTGACAGCTACAAACATACCAGACTATAAGGCCTACAAACAGTGTTTCCTGACCTGTTTGGATAAGTCATCATAGATGATCAATGCATGTTTTCCATTGTCTCTGAAGTATTCCCCCATGGAGCAGCCTGAATAGGGAGCCAGATACTGCAGGGGTGCTGCATCAGATGCAGTGGCAGACACCACAATGGTATACTTCATCGCATCTGGAAAAGAATGGGAAACACACACCATGAGTATATTACCTCAATGTGCCTGTCAACAGCAAACAACAGGCATGTGAAATACTAGTCACTGAAGCAAGGCCAGGCAGCATCCCTACACTGTTACAAGAAGACCATCCTACTAGATTAAAACATCCATCAGCACAACTAACTAACGTCTAACACTTGCAGGCTCATTTCCCATTTAAAATTAAGTTTAAACTTTCACTAAGATACACTTTGGTTCTAAAAGTAACTCAGCCTGGCTTCCTGGCTGCTGCAAGGCAATACAATACCTTTGTTTCAAAGTGCCAAACAAATTAGTGCAATTAAATATGGTTTGCTTTTATTTCCTGTTAGGTATGAGACTGCTTTACACCAGCAGGCAAGAGGTAAGTTGCCTGATCTCTTGCAAGCTCTGTTACATACACTAGGCCTCCTTGGTCAAGGATATCACTGTTTCTGTAAAGACATCTAATCCCTTATGTTTGGGCAGTAAAATCTATCAGCCTCATTTACAACTGTCACTCACACTGACTTGCATATGTATGAAACAAATGTCAAAATACTTGCAGGCCACAGTTTCTTATCAGGCCTGCCTGCCAAGAGGAAGCTCAATGCTGCTGAAAAAAAAAGACAAAACAAAAACAACCACAAAAAAAACCCAAACCAACAAACAAAAAAAACCCAACAAAACCACAAAAACACACACACACAAAAAAAAACAACCCCCAAAAAATAATAACCACAAAAAAACCCAAACAAACAAACAAGCAAACAAAAAAAATTAACAAAAACCCCAAAAGACAACCCAAAAAAACCAGGATGACTTTTCCAGAAGCAATTCAGGAGTTCTGGGGGTTCATAATAGTCTTCTGAGGTACTGCAGTATAAGGAGGTTTTTTCCCCAAGGTAGCTAGAGAGATTTCTTGTCCACAAAAGCAAGTATTTCAGTCATTCAGTAACAAAAGAATTGTCTACATTCACGGGTAGGAGAGATCACAGCAATGTTTAGCATTACAATGGGAAGAGGATGTCACCAGTTGCCAGGCTCAACTATCTTCAAAAATCTGTACCTGCATCAGTAAGCCTCTTCACCAGCTGAGCAACAGTTGATCTCTTTTGGCCAATTGCAACATAGATACAGTACAGCTTCTTCTTCTCATCTGTTCCATCATTAAACCGTTTCTGGTTAATTATTGTGTCAATTGCAATGGAAGTTTTCCTGTAACACAGAGGTTAGCAAGTTAAGCTGCCTACAGTTCTCCAAACCTCTACACCACTCTGTTCAGCTCTGCACATCAGCACATCCTGTTCTCAAGTTTGTTTTAAAAAAAAAAAAACAAACATTTTTAACTTGGGCATTTAACTTACCCAGTTTGTCTGTCGCCAATGATCAGCTCACGCTGGCCACGACCAATTGGCACCAAGCTGTCAACAGCCTTAATACCAGTCTGCATAGGCTCACGCACAGAGATTCTGGGAATGATCCCAGGGGCTTTCAAGCCAACTCTTCTACGTGTCTTGGATGCAATGGAACCCTTGAAAGACAGGAAAAACCCTATTATAGTCTGTGTAACATACATACAAATTAAACATCTTGTAGCTACACTTACCTTCCCATCAATTGGATTGCCCAAGGCATCTACAACACGGCCCAGCAGCTCCTCCCCAACTGGAACATCCACAATAGCACCAGTTCTCTTCACTACATCCCCTTCCTTGATCAGTCTGTCATTACCAAACACGACAACACCAACATTGTCAGGCTCCAAATTCAAGGACATACCCTAGAACAAAGATCATATTACCAATTAGAAAACCCGTACCGACATTTACAAGCATTCTGATAGTTTAAAACAGATGTGATTATTATTGTACAGTGCGGAATATACAACATAACCTACTTCAATCTTATTTGTAACAATAGTCAATGTTCTGATTTTACATACAACATATGTATCTTCTTCCACAGCGGTTACAGAACCTGCCTAAGCCTTCAGCTTACTACAGCACTGTACTTGCAGTAGCCTATCATTCAGCCCTCTCTCCCTAAAAAGAGGAGAAAAGGTAAGCAGAATTCAAATACAACATTTGTCTCTTGACTAGGAATTGGACAAGGGAGTACCACTGGCTTCTTCTCTCCCTAAAGCAAGTTTGGTCACTAAAAAAACTGGAAGAGCCATTGCAGTGCTCTCGGAACAGTCAAGCCATTTTTTTAGCTTTAGACTTCTCTTAGACTGTAAGAAGTCAGCAAACCGCACACAGTACTGGAGCAGAGAAACTATTATCCAACAGTAAACAGAAAAGGCAGCCTGAAACCAAATAAAACAAAATCCAACACCAGATTAGCTCTTATACTTCCTAGATGAACACAAATAAAGCTCCAATGCTGGCCAAGAACCAGATACTGGAAGCAAAGTATTACAAATTAGAAGAGCATTTGCTTTTTTGTAGTTTTATTTCAGCTAGTTACTATGTATTAAACTTGCAATGAAGTCTGTAAGAAGTCCACACAGGCACCTCCAGCAGAGTCTTGTGATCTCCTTATAAAAAGTTGTCTTTTATATTCATAGACTAAACAATCTGCCTTAGAGAAAGCTTACCTTCAATCCAGAAGAGAATTCAACCATTTCTTCTGCTTGTACATTTCTCAGGCCATACACGCGGGCAATACCATCACCAATTGACAGCACACGGCCAGTCTCCTCAAGTTCAGCAGAGGTATCAGCTCCCAAAATACGTTCCTCAAGAATAGATGATACCTCAGCCGTACCTGAAAAGAGACATTTCAAACCAGATTTAGCACATTAAGACAGCATATGAATTCTGTAAGCTTGTACTGAATTCATAAACCAAGGTACCATTTTGCAGATACACCATGAAGTACAGCAAGCAACATTCTTCCTCACATAGAAACTCAAGATAAATATCAACTTCAATAGTCACAGACAATAAAAGCAGCTTCAACTCATCATTACGAGCCAGCTTTCATCAGAACATTGATGGCTATTCAATTTTCAATATCCTTCATTATGTCCTACACTATTAGCTTATCTCCCCGAGAAAGCAAACAGAGTAATTAGCCACAGCCCAGAAAGAACAGATGTGCCAGCTCCGTCTACAGAAAATTTACTTTGACTGAAGGCATCAAAACACCCTGTCAACTGATTTGTAATCCACGACCTAAATGCATTTAAACAAACTTAATACATTTATGGAGCAAGTTTTTTGATATAAGCTGTAAAAATGTAATCTTCATGTTCCTCAAATTTGTTTGGCAGTGTACCTCCAACAAGTTTTTACTTTCTCAAAGAGCTGTGAAACTGTTATCTCCTAATAATACCTTTAATCACCCTGAACCATTTCATAAAGTGTACAGGAAACACTACCAAAAATTCAGCTGTGCAGTGCCATTGTCTTCTCTAAACAAGAAGATACTGGCAGCCAAAAAATTACATTCAAGGACATAAGGTCAAACCCAGGCAGGCCTGGGAAAGACATCTGCTCCCTCATCCTGTTACAAACAAGACAGGCAACTGGAATCTGAGAGTTTTCCAAGTAATTCTGCAGGAGCTGAAGACTTAACTGAATTCCCATGGAGCAGTTAAGCTGCGTAAGACAGCTGACCACTCATTTGGTTTGGGCTTATTAAGTTATTAAACTGAAGTCTCTTAGATGCAGCTACAGCAGTTCAGTGTTCCATACTGACACTGACAATACGTAAGTGTCTTCAAATGTTTTGTCAACTGACAAAATCGATGCCCTCACATTCCAAATTCAAACTCCTTTTTATCTAACAGAGCAAGTTCTGAAGCCACACTCTCGTATGAAGATCTTAGACTCACCAGTTTTCTGGCAGCATGTTTTGGACACATGGATATTTCTTGTAGCAACAAATGCTGCACCCAGGGTGTTTCTGGAAACCTAAAATAAGTAATTATTTCGGTGAAGACTTCTTCAGTCACTCAAAAAAAAAATTTGAGATAATATAATCATATGAGGTTATACTTTTAACATGTCGTGAGTGCCACTCTATTCACAAGTTGCAGTTATGGAACCAGGTACAGCAATAGTAAGCAAACATGAATGTAAAATAACATTGCTCTAAACTACTTTCTGTATTTTCCTGCATTGCACTAATGTCACCATCACAGCACTGCAGCAGCTCCCACAGCAACACCTCATCTCATTTGCTGTCTATGGAATGACTGTCAAAACCGTAGGGCATTAAGAAACAGTGCACCCCTAATGGTTCTGCACAAAGGGAAATAAAATTGTGTCTTCTAAGGGTTGACCTAAGAAAGATCTAACTGCAGAATTTCCAAAGCATGTCAAAATACACAACAACAGAAACAAACAAGAAGCAATCTAAAATAATGCACTAAGACATTATAATACATGAAAAAATTAAAATCAGCATCCCAAAGCTCCTAAGGTAGTTCCATGCAACGTCAGTGCCGTTTTTCTGAACGCCTGCGCAGGCCTCTCCTCCTTTCACCTTCACAAGGGGACTCGCCAAGAACGGGTCCTGACAGACCTTCACACTACCACTCCCCAAAACACGGAGAAGAAATTCCACCTAGCAAAGCCTCCCAGCTCAAATCCCCAACCTTGACCTTGCTCTAGCATCTTTCCGACACTGGCCTCCCCCCCAACCATGTAAATCCGAATCGCAAAGGACACGCCGTCCTCTATAGACATCCCCTCCCCCAGATGCGAGCGCTACTGCCTCAGCAGCCGCCGGGCCCCGCAGAAATCCGGCGCTGAGGTGAGCCCCGCACATCCCTCTCCTTCCCACCCAGCCATCGGGAGCCGGCGACCCCTCAATGTCACCGCTACCCCCAAGATGGCGACGGCGCCCTTCTCAGACACCGCTGGCTTCAGGGAGGAGGGAGAGTGCTCACCAGGCCGGCATGCCGGGGTAGGGACCGGGCAAGGGCGGCAGCCACACGGGCGGAGAGCATCATGGCGGCGACAGCTGAGGCGAAGAGTGAAGGTAGCAAGACACGACTGCCAGCCCCGCGCTCTCTCCACAAAATGGCCGCGGCGCGCTCCTCCCGTTTTGGCGGCGAGGCCACGCCTACGGGGCGAGAACCGGAAGGGGTTCTTCAGCCGCAGGAGGCGGGGCCTGTGTGGCTGCGAGCGGTGGGGCAGTGCCTGAGTGTGTGTCTATATACGTGTATAAACAATAAAAAACCGTAAACGGGGCTTTCACAAAAGCGCCTCTGTGCGGTACGTGCCCTTGAATTGGCCCCTCGAGGGGCGGAAGGGCTGTGGATTTAGAGGTGGGGCGTGAGGCGGGTAGGCTGGGACATGAGGTGGGGTCGTGAGACATGGATATGAGACGTTGCGATAGGACGGCGTAGGGGATATGGCACATGGAGCAGGGGAGTGGGGAGGGACACTGGGACATGGGGCAGGGCATATAGAGTGGGATATGGGACATGGGACAGGGGCCATGGGACAGGGAGCAGTGCCATGAGGCAAGGATATGGTATACAGGGCAGGAGCATAGGACATGGAGCAGGGACATGGGGCAGGGTCATGAGCTTCAAGGTCTCTTCCAACACAAAACATTTTGTGATTCCATGGTTCTATGTGGTTTTATGGTGTATTTTCCTATAAAGAGCACAGCTGCTATATGGATTTACGTAAGCAGCGATATCCAAGCTATTCAAATGTCAAGTGTTACCCTTTAACTTCAATACGTGATTTACCCGTGTTTATGAAGGGCTCTAGATGCCTTTATCTGTAATTTGCCCTACGATATACGTGAAATACTCAACTCCCTCGAAACCCGAAATCCCTGCCAACCAGTCCGCTCACACCCGCCTACACACCCGGAACTACAAATCCCATCAGCCCTTGCGGCGCTTGGGGTATGCCGGGAGGTGGCGGGAACCTCGATATGGCGGAGGCTGTTCCAGCTTTTGTGGAGGAAAGGCTGCAGCGGGTAATGGCGGGGTCGGGGTGCGGGTTCCCGGGATGGCGTTGCCAGCGGTGCAGGTCCGTGCACCGGGACCATATGCCTGGATTCCCCCTGGAGCGGACGGACGGATATAATGCATAATCCCCATGCATTATCGGAGCCCGCGTCCCTCTCTCCAGACCGCGGTTCCTTCATCCTTCCCACAGGAGGCACCGAGAGCTGCGCAGTTGGAAGTGGCGGGGCCAGCGCGACGTGTGCGGGTCTCAGGCAGGAACGAGCCCGCGAAGGGCTTTCTCCCCTTGCAGCGTCCTGGGAGAGGGGAGGTGTGGTCTCGCGGTGTGTTTCGCAGCAGAGAGGTCTGTATTCATCCGCTGCCGCCCCTCGGTGGCAGCCCGAGCGCACAGCTTTAGGTGTGAGCTGGTTTGAGAGGCTGATCATAAGAATCACAGAATCAGCGGATGGAAGAGACCTTTAAGATCATCAAGTCCAATAGTTCCCCAGCACTGCTGAGGCCACCACTAACCCATGTCACTAAGGGCCTCATCTACACGGTTTATGAACACTTCCAGGGATGGTGACTCCACCATTTCCCTGGGCAGCCTGTTCCAATCCCTGAGCATCCTCTGGGGAAGGAATCGTTCCTAAGTTGTGAAAATCTTGCATTGCTGAAGTTTTTAATGTTTCAGGTCTTTCTCAATAGAGAGACTGACAGAAAAATGTATTTTATTATTTATTTGCAAACTTGGCTTTCTTGCAGCATGAGAGTTTGCACCTACACAAAATTAGTGCTCTTTGCTTCTAAGGCCTTGATGGTTTTCTCCCCAGTTTAGTTTAGGATGATGTTTTCTGTATGACATGCAATGTAGCTGAGATGCTGGTGTGGTAGACGCATAAAGAAGGACATAGAAAGAAAATGATAAGGCTGGGTCCCTTTCCATCACATTGCTTATATTCTTAGACAAGAACTTACATTTTCTCAGTGTGTTTGGGACCTTAAAGCACATTCAGCTCCAACCCCCTGCCACAGGCAGGGACATCTTCCACTGGAGCAGCTTGCTCCAAGCCCCTGTGTCCAATCTGGCCTTGAACACTGCCAGGGATGGGGCAGCCACAGCTTCTCTGGGCATCTTGTGCCAGCGCCTCAGCACCCTCACAGGGAAGAGCTTCTGCCTAAGAGCTCATCTCTCTCAATCTCCTCTCGGGCAGGTTCAAGCCATTCCCCCTCCTTCTGTCCCTACAGGCCCTTGTCCCAAGCCCCTCTCCAGGTTTCCTGCAGCCCCTTGAGGCACTGAAGCTGCTCTGAGTCTCCCCTTAATGAATCTCTTGTCCAGGCTGAACCAGCCCAGCTCTCTCAGCCTGACTCCAGAGCAGAGCTGCTCCAGCCCTTGTAGCATTATCATGGCCTCCTCCAGACTCACTCTAACAGCTCCACGTCGTTTTTATGCTGGGGGCTCCAGAGCTATTATTAGCAATTTGTCCTGGGTTTAGCAGTAGCACTCCTTTTTTCTTCTTCATAGTAGCTGGTGCAGCTGTGTTTTGACTTTTAGTTGGGAACAAAACTGATAACAGGAATGTTTTTAGTTACTGCTCGAATGTTTTACTCTGACCAAGGACTTTGTGAGCCTCATGCTCTGCCAGGGAGGAGGGGAGGCCGGGAGGAAGCAGGGACAGGACACCTGACCCAAACTGACCAAAGAAGTATTCCATACCATAGCACGTCATGCCCACGATGTAACTGAGAGTTACCTGGAAGGGCGAGTTCTCTGGGAGGTTGGAGGAGGTATTCAGTCGGCACTTGGTTGGGTTGGGGTGTCATGAGTTATCAGTTGGTGGTTGGTGAGATGCTGTATTATTTTCCCTTGTTATTTCCTTTATCGTTATTATTGGTGGTAGCAGCAGTGATTTGTGTTATACCTTAGTTACTAAACTGCTCTTATCTCAACCTGTGGGAGTTGCATTCTTTTGATTCTCCTCCCCATCTCTCTGGAAGCAGGGAAGGGTAAGAAAGGGGGGTTGAGTGAGTGAACGAGCTGCGTGACTGGGTTTAAACCACAACACAATTATAATTGAATCTTTCAATTATGATTTTTTTAATCTCTTTCCTATTTCTGACCTTCTTTTCAGAGGTAGGTACTATAGTTTGCAGGACTCGTGCCTGCATGTTGTAGTAGCTATTTTTCCCATACTAGCCTGTAGAGACTGTTCCCAGTGCTCTATCAGAGTTAGGGCAGTTTTATCCCACGGTTCTCAAGGACTGTTTTTACCAGCTGCCCAAATACCTATTTACCATCTTTTGGATTATTACTGTGTCTGTATAAAGGGGTCATGTCAATGAAAAGATAAAATTTTATCACCTGGCAGTAAACAGGTGTCCAGAGAAATGAGGAAGGTTAAAATGGAAAAGGTTTTCTAAACTACAAGGGTGACTGAAGAAGAGACAAAGAGTACCACCCATTCCTTGACTGGTGTAATGGGAGTTACTCTTCAGAAAGCCAGAGCCTGCAGCACTTTACATTTCTTAACCTCTGTCAGGTATTTTCTCTCATTTCACTTCACTGTTTACTCTTTTTTCTTTTTTTTTTTTTTTCTGTTTT
>NDXB01020269.1:0-31272 GCA_002631895.1 Agapornis roseicollis | reverse complement strand
TTCTCTTTTTTCACTTTACTGTTTACTCTTTTTTCTTTTTTTTTTTTTTTTCTGTTTCACTGCTAGGTTACTACATGGCTAAAGAAAGTATCTGGGAATTGTCCTGTTCCACAGTACAAAATGAATGAGCAGGCAGTTAATATCTTGTGTAAGCTTGCAGAATACAACGAAGCCAGAGAGAGAGATGTTTCTTTGGTGATGGAGGGCTTGAAGGAGTGGTCAAAGGAATATAAAGCAGAAGGTGAGTTTGAATCTCCAGTTTTCAGTTCCATCAAAGTTGTTATTAGTAATCCTGAAGATTGTCTTTGTTTACATCTTGCAAGCATAAATATACATACATACATATATATATATATAAAGAAATACAACTGAAATGAACTCATCTTTCGTTCTGTTTTTTTACTGCAGTGCATCCCATGCCTTCCTTTCAGCAAAATTTGTGGTGACATAAGTTTGGTCAAGAGCAATTTTTTAAACCATGTTTAGCATGCTGCTGGTACAGCCAAGGAGTTTAATTGCTAAAACCTCCTGCCCTGCTGGGCTGAACAGCACAGCATTGAAATATTGGCTGGATAGACAGGGAAGCAACCCTATAGCTGATGTAAGAGTCTGAGCTGGTGCTTAGCCACTGTTAAGGAAAACAACTGGGGAATCTGAAATGACAGTAAGCTGTGCTTGAGCTACTTAGGGTGAATGTTTGATAATGTGCAATTTTTGGAGCAAGTGAGTAGTTCAGGGAACCGTAATACTTTTGTAACACATGTGCTAAAGGATTGTCCCTTGACTGGCTTTTTTCAGAGAGGAATTTTACTTCTCTGTGGAAAGACTGGTACTGTACACGTAGAGATGCTTTTGTAAAAACCCCGTATGTTTGGGGTTTTTTTACCTCAGGTCTTCTAGTGCCTTGCCATCAAACAAATGATGATGGAGGCTGGATGGTTGGTTTAGCCTGTCAAGGAACATGGGCACTAGCAGACAGGCATATGTATTATGTCTGCTCTAAATTCAGACTTCCCAAATCTGCTGTGACAGGGAAATTCATGCTCAGGAAAGGCTTAGATTGAGGTCTGCAGGGAGGAGGCCTGCATGTGCTCGTCAACACCACAAAAGGATGAACCTGTGTTTGAGTGAGTTCAGGCAGACTGGTCAGGAAAATCGGAGCAGTGCTTTCTCCTTCAACACACTAAATTTGTTTGACAAGCAAGGTTATGGCAGCAGTTTGGTATGTTGAAGCCTTCTTTTAAATTGTCTCTTTCCCTAACAGTGAAGAAATAGAGAAAGTTCATCAAATTACAAAATGATTTGGGTTGAAAGGGACTTTAAAGCTCGTCTCATTCCAACCCCCTGCCACAGGCAGGAACAGTTATCAGTAGACAAGACAGCTCAAAGATTGAGTTCTAGCTTTGGAGAGTCCCTTAAAAACAACAGTAATATTAAAAAATAATATTACTATTTGGGGTTATATTTATTTTCCAGCTAAGAATCTAGAGCACCTTCTGTCAGAAAAGCTGTGTCTTTCCACACACAACCTGTCCAGGAAAAGCACCATGTACCTGGATGTCCTGGTAAGCAGTGCAATGACACTTGAAACAAAGGACACTTCTCTTGCCAGGTAATTTTTCCTACTGTGCATCAGGGGTGATGGTCTGTGTTGTTTCCCTGTGTTTTTTCAAGTCAGTAGTTGCAAACTTGACTTTCATGCCCAGGAATCTTACTTGTCCAGCTTATTTTTTCACCCCTTGGGCAGCTCTGAAGGACATTGGAACTCAGCACGAAGCTCTAACCTTGATTATCTGGGGAAGGGAAAGTCTCTGTAGCCTAAGTGCCTTGGCAAGAGATAGATGCCTCTTGGGAAGAGGGATTGCAGTTGGAAACAGGAAGTGCACTGGTACTGCACTTGTGCCACAGCAACCCTATGCAACAGTGCAGGCTTCGAGAAAAGTGGCTGTAAATGTTCTCATGGAAAAGGACCTTGGCAGTGCTGATTGACAGAGCTGAACATGAGCAGCTTGTGGCAGGCAGCTAAAGTGGCCAACAGCATCCTGGCCTGTATCACCAATAGTGTGGCACCAGGACCAGGGCAGTGATTGTCCCCCTGTGCTGGGAACTGGTGAAGCCACACCTCAAATCCTGTGTTCAGTTCTAGGCCCTTCTCTGCAGGAGAGGCACGGGGATGCTAGAGTGGGGCCGTAGAAGGGCAGTGGAACTGGTGAAGGGCCTGGAGCACAAGTGTGATGGGGAACGGCTGAAGGACCTGGGCGTTTAGTCTGGAGGAGAGAAGGCTCAAGGGGGACCTTATTGCTCCCTGCAACTGCCTGGCAGGAGGTTGTAGTGAGATGGGAATCAGTCTCTTATCCCAAGTAATGAGTGACAGGATAAGAGGAAATGGCCTTGAGCTGTGCCAGGGGAGGTTTAAACCGAACATCAGGAACGATTTCTTCACCAAAAGAGTGGTCAGGCATTGGAACAGGCTGCCTATGGCAGTGGTGGAATCACCCTCCCTGGAAATGTTCACAAACTATGTAATGGTGAATGTGGCACTCCTGGGTTAAAAGTTGGATTCGAGGATCTTAAAGGTCTTTTTCAACCCAGTTGATTCTATGACTCTTTTTTTTGCCTGTGCTTTTGTGGTAAGTGACTGGATATAAGGAGGAAGTTCTCTACTGTGAGGGTGGTATGGCACTGTAACAGGTTGCCCAAAGAACTGGGAAATGCTCCATCCCTGGCAGTGTTCAAGGCCAGATTGTTCAAGGCTCTGGCCTTGAGTGATACGATCTAGGGTGAGGTGTACATTCTCCCTGGCAGGGGGTTGGAACTAGATGATCTTAAGGTCCATTCCAACCTTAACTGTTCTATGATTCTATGACTGTAGGATGTTGTTGCTCACACTGTTGTGGCAGGTAGCGCAAGCTAGAGCAGCATTCATACTGCTTAGGCAAGGGCTGGGGACTGAGAGTTCTGGTCTTTCAGGCTCAGCTCCTCATTCTTTGCTCTTATCTGGCTTCACTTAACGTAAGGATACTTCCTTTATTTTCTTACCACAGAGAAATGGCCACTGTTAGCTTGATCTTCCTGGGCCTGTCTTTGACCCAGAACACAGCAGGTTTGTGCTGAGCACTGGCAGTAAGGACCAAAATCTGCCTTGGAATCCAATTTTTATATGTTGTTCAGGAGCTTGGCTCTTACAGTTCTTCTCCTGAGCTGGAGGGGAAAGCAGCTTTGAACCATTTGGGAAGAGAAAGGAGACTGAAAATAGTGCTGGGCGTGCTTCAGGAACTGAATACAGTTTCTCTCAAAGGCAATTTGGCAAGCCAGGAGTGCATCACCTGATAATCCCAAGTCCCAGTGGTTATATGCACCAGAGTGTGAGGTCTTGTTCACTTACGCCTACCAGATTGCTGGGGCACTTCCCCTTCCAGATGAAACTTTTGTTAGTTAAGGGAGGTAAATACTCTTAGTGATTTATTTTCCTTCTAGCGTAATATAAGAACAAAACCAAGTCATTGATGTAAAGTGTGGAGAAATTAATAATTCTGAGTTTGAGAAGAGCTGGCTCCTGAGCATTCCTACTGAATCTTTCTCTCTTCACCAGTTTCATCTATGCCATCAATGAAAGGACATCCGAACTCTATACAATAGAATTGGAAAACAGAGAAATGGAACTGGAATTGAAAAATCTCATGGAAAAAATAGCAACAGCACTGAAGCTGCAAACTCAGTTAGAGAAGTGAGTAATGAATGAGAAAAGGGGATGTTTAAACATTTTAAGTGATGCCTCTGATCTTCACAATAGGGAATGTTGGTTGTGATAACTAACAAGGATAACTGAATTTCTTAGCACATCTTTAATTCACAATATTTTGAAGGATTTATCGCAAGCCATGCGCTATGGACACATTCGGTAATAAAAAGAGGTTTGGGATACCATCAAATCCATTACTGTAAACCAGAAATAATCTACAAACAGTATTCAGGTATGCACTGGCTTCTTCCGCCAGTTGCCTTCACTGGAGGTAGATGCAAACTTGATTCTCTTACCACATTTAGCATGGGCTCTCTAGTCAGAGTGAAGGAGCCAGGCAAAACAAAACCCACACACAGGTAAGAATTTCCTTTAGCCAGTGTGTAGCGGACTTCAGAAAACAAGTAATAATTAATAGCCAGTATGAAGTCCAATCCCTAGAGGATGTAATCCAAAATGCTTTGCCAAGCATAGCAGGATCAGGCCATGCCTCAAGTGGGGATTGGCCCAGATGCTCTCCGCAGCCCTCTTCAAGGCTAATTATTTTCTGGTTTTTGTCTTTTAGAGTAGTCACTGTAACAAAGATACCAGACCTGTGTGCTTTTTGCAGGTTTGCATGGCTCCTGTCTGTGATCTTCATCTGAGCTTGCCTAGCAGGTCTCTAACTGAATTGGAATCATGCAGAAGGCTATTACACTTTACTTTTATGCAGATGGCTTTTCCCTTGGCCTTTTTTTCCCTGCCTTGGTTTTTGGAACTCTGGATGTAACAGCTGTAATGTGTCCATTGGAAAATCGCACAGGGAAATGCAAGTTTTAATCTATTCTCTCCCTTCTCATGCTGGTTGTATTACAGGGTTTAGCTTGAGCATACATAACTAAGCAGTACTAGTATACCGGTATCTCTTGGAACATAAGTTTGATGGGTTTTGTTTTTTGCTTTTTGTTTGTTTGTTTTTTTAAGGGATCTTGTAAGTACACAGAAACTGATCAAAGTAAAAAAAGCCAAAGCTTATCACAGATCCCAGGACTTGGAGTTCCTGAAATTTAAATGCCAAGAGTTAAAGAGAAGGATCGATGCTGCTGAGGTATGGAAGGAATTTTTCCATGTCACAATCGTGGTCGGTTGGGTCCAAAATTGTAGTTCTGGAGATCCCAGGAGCTTCCCAAACTCCAGGACTGAGGATTTTTTGACTAATTGGAAAATATGACGCTACACTTAAGTTGTTTCTGCTATATTCATGGTCTCTCCCCAGGACATCCTATGATAAATGCAAGGGCACTTTTGTTGAGAGCTGTATTAGCTAGGACTACCACATGCTTATTGTGAGGTGCTGTCACCTAAGAGTATACACATAGCTACCAGTAAAGCAGTTGATCCACAGAGGTAAATTATGTGTCAAAATTCTGATTATGTAACTTTTTAAAAATTACTGCATAATTAAACACAAAAGGCAGAAATTGTACTGTCTTTCACATGATGAAGGATATGCGAATGCTTCATTTAACACTTGGATGCTGTCTGGCAACCTGACAAAGATGAGATGGAATATGTTGTACTAGAGTTGCTGACAGCTTCATAGAATCATAGACAAGTTTGGGTTGGAAGGGACCTTAAAGCTCATCCAGTTCTAAGCCCCTCTTGGGACTAGACACTTTCCACTAGCCCAGGTTGCTCCAAGCCCTGTCCAACCTGGCCTTGAACATATCCAGGGATACCTGTTCCCAGCTTTGCCATGTGCTCTTCACCCAGTACTTTTCTGGAAGGACTTGCTATTCTTGATACAAATTTTAGTAGCAACAGAATTCATACACCAGCTATAGCTGTGGTTGACACAGCATGTTTCTTTTGTTGACAGGTTGTGTTCTTGTTTGACTTTAACTCAAAACTCAAAAAAAAAAAGTAAAATCTCTCTCCTTCCTGTTGTATTTGTGGTCAGTTCCAAATGAACTCTTTCCTTTTTGTAGATGGAGCTTGCTGCCACAGGGTTTGACATGTCTCTGTCACACAGGTCACTGCTGAGCCTGGCTGAGGTAGGTTTGCTGGTACACGATAGATGTTTTAAAGTGGCTCAGACCACGCTTATTTGTTGCATTGTTTCAGGAAATGCAGGTTGTTATTTGGTTACCCTGACAAATATTAATGATAAAAAGAAACACATTTAATAATCTCATGGATGGGCTTCTGCTGAGCTGGGGTGTGTTGGGTGGCTTTTCTCTTCTAGAAACTGAGAAGTGCCTATGGGTGCTGAAGTGGTACCTTTTCTTCAGGGTTAGATATGGGGTTATTTTGGACTTGGTAAGAAGCTGTCTTTCAAATGCTTCCGAGTGACTGGAGGAGGCCAAGTGAAACCCAAATGCTGAACCACTCTGTGTTTTTTTTTCCCCTTGTGTCTTTAAATATAAATGTTATATATTTTTTATATTATTTATATACTTTCTTGCTGTATTATAAGCCCTGGGGGATAATTTGTTAAAGGAAAAAGAAAGCACATCCCTGGAGTTACTAGTTATAGATTCTCCACCTTTATGCTGAAGCATGTTGCATGTATTGGTGTTGTTCTGCCTGCACTCACGACATTTGAATATTATCTGGTATTATTTGCTTTAATATTATTTGCTGTTACTGTAATGAGAACTTAGCCTTTCTTCCCATTTCTTTGCTCCCTGTTCCTGCGTTTTAAGTTGAGCAATGTAAATAGGTTTCCTGATGTTTGTGGTGTTGCTCTCATGAGCCAGCACTGGGTGGCAATGTTTACATTGCACAGTGTTTCAGAAGAGTACTAACCAAAAATAATTTCTGTAGGAGTTTTATATGAAAAAGTCATAGGTGTTCTTTCCTAGACTTGTCATCTTCTAGAACCTGAGCATAAGTGTGAGTTTGACTCCATGGCACTTCTTTATCTCCTTTGCCAAGAGCTCAGTGAATTGGGCAGCACAAGTGCTTTTATATTTGGAGTACATCTTTTTTTATTATTAATTATTTGAAAATAATTGAGTTCTGTGAAAGGTGCTTAATTTTCATCCCTAAAGAGAAATTATTTCCCCTTGTTAAGAGATTAAGCAAAACAGTACAAGTGTAAAAGGGGTCTTTGTGCTGCTGCATGTACAAACCATTTCCACACACAAGCCACAGGCATGAGAGTGTGTCTCCTTGGGGCTCAGTTCTTTCTCTGGCCTGCATGAAGGTGGTCAGTGAAAAATCCTCTATCTGGTGGATTCTCATTCAGGGAGATGTGGTCAGGTGGTTGTACTGTAAGAATAAAGATATCTGAAGATGCCTTCAGAGCTAAGAAACCTCTGTGTAAAACTTGTACTGCGTTTGACTGATTGATAACCAACCAAGTAGCAGATCTGTAGTTTTCCATGAGTTTTAAGATGGATTGTGGAAGCTCTCACCAGCATCTGTGGGTTTTGAAATGCTGTAGGTAATTGTGGATCTATTTCACTGGCTTATATCACTTCTACAAGAAGGACTGTATAATATAATCTGCCTTACTCTCTTCACAGAAACTGGATAGAGTGCAGAAAGATGTTGTGCCACTGAAGAAAAAAGTGGAAAGCTACCAAGATTTACCTGCTGTAATTATTTTTTCCACTTTTGTTCTATTGTGTTTGCCATCAGATTCATTTTAATGGACTTCAGAATGTAAATGACATTATGATGGTTTCAGTGGACAGATGTATGTTGGTTGTAAATGGAAAACTTGACTTAAACAGAAGGCAATCTATTTATTATTCAAAGCTGGGAAAATAAGTAGGCTTACCAGGCAACTCTATTCTAACAAAAGGCACATATTTGATGGGTAAGCTCAGTATTGAGATGAATTAGCTAGAAATTAGACAAAGAAATGTAGAATAAAGGATAATTCTTTAGCACAACCAGTCTTTTGCAATTTACCAGTATTTTAGATCTGCGTGTCATAAAGCTGTCAATATGATGGGCACAGCACACTGAGCAAAGGTTGGAGCTCTGAGCAAGATTTTAATTATTATGAAGAAATAGCCAAATGTAGGCATTGGACTTCAAACAAGTCCTCTAGCTTGTGTGAGTGCTCGCTGCTTCATCATCTTTGATCTAGAATCATAAAATGGTTTGGATTAGAAAGAACCTTACCATCATCCAGTTCCAACCCCCTGCCAGGGTCAGGGACACCTCATCCTAGATCATGTCACTCAAGGCTAGAGCCTTGAACAACCTGGCCTTCAACACTGCCAGGGATGGAGCATTCCCCAGTTCTTTGGGCAACCTGTTACAGTGCCTTACCACCCTCACAGTAGAGAACTTCTTCCTTACATCCAGCCTGAACTTCCCCTGTTTTAGTTTGAACACGTCACCCCTTGTCCTGTCACTACAGTCGCTGATGAAGAGTCCCAATCCAACATCCTTGTAGGCTCCCTTTCTCTTGAGGGTGCTGTATACTCACGCTAAATGAGTGTCTACTTATGTCAGGTTTGTCATTTAGGTGACTAAGTTGCAGTTTTGAAAGCCCCGTCTTTCCTTTGTTTTACATTTTGGCTATCATCACTACTGGTCCCTGTGCTAAGAGTTACTATCAGAGTGTTATGGAAAGCATCTTTTATAAAAATTATTTTACCCTTTTCAAATTAGAATGCTTGTGACAAAATTACAAAAAGGGTAATTTTGTGAACAACTTCATAGGGGCTTAAAGAAGTCATGGGTGAACAAGGCTTTAGTCCATGAAACAAGGCCTTGGCTGTGTGTGACATTGTACGTTGCCACCTGTGGTATTTGGGACTACCAAACCCAAGTCTCCTTTAGAAGATTGCCATTGCTTTTACAAAGAAATATTAAGGTCTTTTTGTCATTCAGGGGGAAAGTAGCTAAAGTTGGAGTATGAATAGCTAAATGGGTTTTGGTTTTGTTAAATTCAGCTGCAACTGTCTAATTTACAGTTTTGCATTTGAGTTAGCTGACATAGTGCCTGTTACCTCCTCATCTGAGTACCGCACAGCCTTTAACAGATAACCTCAGACCTTTCTGTGTAAGAAGTGAAAAAGTTTCATTCCACTTCTTATAAATGGGGCGTAAAGGGCCAGAGAAACAAAGACCGAAAATCACACCGAAACTTGGCAATTAATCGCATGTCTTGTATTATGAACAAGGGACATGTTTGCTAGGCCATGATTCTCTCCCCACCTCGTTATCCCTTCCATAGAGTTCCTGTTTCTTAACACAACTCCCTCTTACCACTACTGCTGTCTTGTTTCTAGAAGATCAGAGTGAAGGGAGAGAACACTGCTTCTCTTTCTGATCCATTTTATTCCAAGAGACAGCTGCCTCCTTTTCTCAACTGAAATGTTCAAGTTGGATTAGGTTCTCAAGTTCCCCATCCCTCCCCTTGTACTGGCACTAGAGACAGGCAGAGCCCGAGTGCCTCACTCCTGGTGCAGTTAGAAGGAGGGAGGAAGGTTTGTCCTTGCAAACTCACTGTGCTTTGTAAAAATTCATGCATGGATATGTTGTTAATCTAGTTCCTTGTTTAGTAGGTAAGCTGTGAAAAATACTTTGGGGTTTTTTTCTGACTGTAGGCCAGACTTCCAAAATATATTGTGATTACCAAAACCAAATTGGGTACAAGTCTGAGACCAGCCTTTTAATGTCAGTACCTCTTGCATGTGAAGGGTGTACACAGAACTGATCTAATTATTCCTGAGTTCCCCTGCAGCATATCATTAGGTTCTTGCCATGATGAAGGGACTCTGTGTTTCAATCTGAAATATTAATTTTTATGCCATTTTCTCTCATTAGAGTATTCCACTTGCAAAAGTGAAGGTGGAAGCATTAAAACAAAAACTGGTAAGAGTTTTTTTATCTTTCACAGAGATTTAAATGAGCACTGATATTCCAAAACAAACTACATGTATTAATTGGTTGTTGATTTATCGACCTCAGATGATAGTCTTAATGATCTCTAAAGGGAGATTTTCCTCTGGTAAGGTAGAGGCCATGCATACCAGTAGCAGGAACTGGTGAAGGAATGATAGTCTCAGTTACAAAGGCAGTTGGGCATAATGGTATCAGTGAGGATTAGGTATCTATGTCCTGCTGGATTTTGTCTGTTTCATCTGTCAGGGTGTTTATTCACCCAGCTGTGTTGCAGCTTCTTGGTCTGACAGCCTTCCTTGCTGCTCCTGAACTCTCAGAGGGCTCTAGGGCATGTATTTAGTTTAACAACTGTGTTGTAGGCTGCAGTGGGGACCTTCTCCTATAAAACATAAAGCCCATTTCATCCATGTTTGTGTCATATGCACTTATGGTTGTATAAACACGTTTGGGAAGTTCATATGTAACTTTCCTGAGTCAGCTGGGCCACATTTGAGCATATGACCTGCTCTATTTCGTTGGGCTACTGTCAGCTTTCTCATAGGTAAAGCATGAGGTATTCAGCCATAAGCCTTGAAGCTGCAATCAAAAATTACAGCTATTTGGGAGCTATTTTGTACATTTTCAGATGAGACTGCTCAGGTTGATGAGCCAATTGGATTTGATTCAGAAATACAAGCTCACCTTAACAGCCTGAGGCTTTTAGCAGGTCAGATTATTCAAGGGAGAGTATCTGTTCAGCTTGAAGGTGTTTAATATCACACTGGGGTAACTGAGCTTGTTTAGCCTTTCTTCCTGTGAAGATTTCTCTGTAGTTGTCTAGAGACTACTGCTGCCTGTTGTAGTGAGACCTTCTGGTTCAATACTTGGGTTAACTCATGAGAATAATGTCCCATGGTTTGATCATTGTAGATATGTGTATCTAACAAGAAGATAAGGAAACTGTTTTCAGGATTACTGATCTGTGTTTTCTCTCCTGCTAGAATGACTTGAATGAAAAGTTCTCCAAGGAGCTTGAAAAATTGACCTGTGACATAACACCCAGCAAATTCTAGTGAAGTGGCCTGCATGGAAGAAGATTTCCTTTCTATTTTCTGTTTGCACTAGTAAAAGATTTTTGAATTCTTGCTATACTTCTGCAGCTTTCTGCCTTACTTTTCTTGCTGTTGGATGGCACACTTGCAACCTTCCAGTAAGCATGTTTGGTTTTAGGAATTCATGTACCCTTGTACACAATAACAATACTTATTTCTCATAAAACAATAAACAATACCTATAGTAAACAATGTCTATTTCTCATAAAATAACCCCCTGAACTTAGTCTTACCTTTTATATGCAGTGCATACCTGTAATTGGCCTCCAGATAGCACCTTCACCAGATGTGTCAGGGTTTGTTTCATAGAATCATAGAATAGTTAGGGTTGGAAAGGACCTTAAGATCATCTAGTTCCAACCCCCCTGCCATAAGCAGGGACATCTCACACTAAACCATGCCACCCAAGGCTTCATCCAATCTGGCCTTGAACACTGCCAGGGATGGAGCACTCACAACTTCCCTGGGCAACCCATTCCAGTGCCTCACCACCCTAACAGAAAAGAATTTCTTCCTTATATCCAATCTAAACCTCTCCTGTTTAAGTTTGAACCCACTACCCCTTGTCCTGTCACTGCAGTCCTAAAGAAGAGCCCCTCCCTAGCATCCCTATAGGCCCCCGTCAGATACTGGAAGACTGCTAGGAGGCCTCCACGCAGTCTTCTCTTCCCTAGGCTCAACAGCCCCAACTCTCTCAGCCTGTCTTCATATGGGAGATGCTCCAGTCCCCTGATCATCCTCGTGGCCTCCTCTGGACTTGTTCCAACAGCTCCATGTCCTTTTTGTGTTGAGGACACCACAACTGCACACAATGTTCCAGGTGAGGTCTCCCGAGAGCAGAGTAGAGGGGCAGGATCACCTCCTTGGCCCTGCTGGTCACGCTCCTTTGGATGCAGCCCAGGGTACGGTTGCTTTCTGGGCTGCAAGCGCACACTGCAGTCAGCTCATGTTCATTTTCTCATCGACCACCACCCCCGAGTCCTTCTCCTTTGGCTGCTCTGAATCTCCTCTTTGCCCAACCTGTAACTGTGCCTGGGATTGCTGCGACCCAGGTGTAGGACCTTGCCGCTTACAATGGAACTGATAAGGGCGTCGATTTGTCTTTTTCCCTGTCCAGGCCCATGGATTGGGCTTTTTCCTGGGGTGCTGTCTTTGGTGGCACAAGTATGATGATGACAGACTCACGTTGCATCAACTAGATCTTTGGCTTTTGCTGCTTTGTTTTTATTTTTACTTGTCACTGCACTGTTGGGGACACGATGTTTTTTCCACTTACAGAGTGTCCGATGTTTACCAAGGTTGTGAATTTGATTCTAGATTAGAGCACTTCTTAATTTGAACATTTTCTTTAAAAAGAAGTAAACAGTTATCAGTGTTTGATATTTTGATTAAAGTGAATGATACAGAAAGTGTGATCTAGGGCTCAGAATAGTAGTTCCTGTTGCCTGTAAAGCCTTGCAGCATCTGAGACAACTCACAAAGGGATTTTCATGTGCATGTGTGATGCTGTCTACATTCATGAAAACAGGCTGAGCTCAGAGGTGTTTCATGTGGGTCACAGAATTGATTTCACAGATCAGCAAACTGAACAGCTCTCATGGGTAAGAGCTGAGATGTAGCAGCATCCCAAGGTTCTGTAGTCTGGCTGTCATCTCATAATAGGGAAGCCCATGGCACTAACTTGTAAGGCTTTCCAAGTTCAAGGCTTTGAGAGAAAGCAGTCTACTGCTGACTACTTGTTTCTCCTGATTTTATAAATAGAGCCAAGCAAATGGTAGTAGATAAATAGCTTTCCGAATAATGAAGTGATAGCTTTAAAAATAAAACAAGTCTATAGCAAGACCTTTCTAGAACTGAAAATACATGAATATTTTTGCAGAACCACTGTGGGATGTGATCACAGTTAAGCTGGATTATCCTCTCCAGTTCTATCTCAAATGTCATCTTCCAAAAGGGCACACAGAGCCACCCTTCTACTTCCATGTCGCCACCAACCTTAAACACCCCAGCTTTTAAAACTGAGTTGTACTAAAGCAAAAAATCTGAAAATCTGTTGCCCTGGCTTTAGCATTGGCAGTCATTTTTTCTCCTTCTTTGTAGCTGGTGCAGTGCTGTGGTTTTGACTTTCAGCCTGGGAACGGTGCTGATAGCACCGATGTTTTTAGTTGCTGCTCAGATGTTTGGTCTGGCCAAGGACTTTCTGAGCCTCATGCTGTGCCAGAGAGGAGGGAAAACCGGGAGGAAGCAGGGACAGGACACCTGACCCAAACTGACCAAAGAAGTATTCCACACCATAGCACGTCATGCCCAGGATGTAACTGAAAGTGACCCAGAAGGGGCTAGTGGATTGCGGGGTTGGACAAAGTATCTGTCGGTGCTGGCTGGGGTGAGTTATCGGGCAGCGGATGGTGAGGTGTATTCTCTTCCCTTGTTACTTTCCTTATCATTACTATTGGTGGCAGCAGTAGTGATTTGTATCATACCTTAGTTACCGGACTGCTCTTACCTCAACCTGTGGGAGTTACATTCTTTTGATTCTCCTCCCTATCCCTTCCGGAGCAGGGGGAAGGCAAGGAGGGGGGGGAAGAGGGGGAGATGAGAGAGAGACTGCGTGATTTATGGCTGACTGGGTTTAAACCATGACATCTCTGCATGGGTTAAAAATCAAAATACAGAAATAGTGGTGGCATGGACCATGGCCTGTTTTTACTGGGTGTCCAGACTAACAGCAGTGGTTCTCTCAGTGACAATTTGTAGCTACATCTGTTTGCAATCAGAGTTTTGAAAGATTATGGTAACAATAGAGCATGGTGTGCCTGGTCCATAGGAGCTGTTACTTCACTGCAGACATTGATTCTGCTGATGCGTAGGAGAAGTCTTCCTATTGCTTCACATCCTCCCTTGAAGCAACAGGATCATGAGATCTCTCTGATTATGCTTGGGGTCTAGCTCTGACTTCTAAGAAACTGCAACCTCAGAATGACACTGGTGCAGTGCCACAGCCTCCTTTACCTTGTTTCTTTCACTGTGGAGCGGACAAATGGAAGGATGTTCAGAAAACCACCACTCATGGGAAGCTTCAGCCTCATCTTCCATATGCTAGAGGGGGGAATGGTGTCTAGTTTCAGGTTTTAAAATCAGTGTCTTAGGAAAGGGTTAGCTGCCTTATTTTCCTGACTGTTTCTCTACAATTCTTTGTGGGCTAGGAATCAAGATCACAGAATCAGAACCCCAGACTGCTCTGTGCTGGAAGGAACCTTAAAGCTCATGAAGTTCCAACCCCTGCCATGGGCAGGGAGCCCTTCCACTGGAGCAGCTTGCTCCAAGCCCCTATGTCCAACCTGGCCTTGAGCACTGCCAGGGATGGGGCAGCCACAGCTTCTCTGGGCACCCTGTGCCAGCGGCACCCTCACNTCCAACCTGGCCTTGAGCACTGCCAGGGATGGGGCAGCCACAGCTTCTCTGGGCACCCTGTGCCAGCGCCTCAGCACCCTCACAGCAAAGAGCTTCTGCCTCAGAGCTCAGCTCAGTCTCCCCTGTTCTGGCAGGTTCAAGCCATTCCCCTTGTCCTGTCCCTACAGGCCCTTGTCCCAAGCCCCTCTCCAGCTTTCCTGCAGCCCCTTGAGGCACTGGAGCTGCTCTAAGGTCTCCCCTTAAGAAGCCTTCTTTTCTCCAAGCTGAATAAGTCCAGCTCTCAGCCTGTCAAGATGGCAAAAGTGAGTAGACAAGCCATCTTTTTTACACATGGGCTAAGCTGACTAAGAGGAACTTACCTCAGAGGTGATCAACATGAAATTCAGAGCAGGAGTGGTAGCATAGGGGTGATTATGGGTACAGCTACTGCTTACCAGAAAAAACACTGGCAAAGGCAAGCTAGGAGTGTTTGAATTTGTGAAAACCAACAGCATAATCTGACCTTTCTGTTGTGGAAGGGAAAAGTCTTGGAAGGCAACAGAACATAGCTGAGCTGTGTCAGAGAATGGTTTAACAAGACAGCCATTGTAAGGCAGTGGAGTTCACGGCCTGACAATTAAGGAATCTCCATTACTGGAGGCCTTTAAGAGCAGACCAGAAATGTGCTGCTTAAGTGTTCATAATGCAAGGATCATGCCTTAGGATACAAAGATGGATTAGATGAGGGCTTGAGGATGCTTTCAGCCCTGCTTTTCAATGAGAATCTTCAGACTCACTCAGCTAACATCAGACGAAGGCTTTTTATTACACACGTGTAGCCACAGCTTGAGGTTTGGGAGGCTTTCCCAGCACTATGGCTCTTTAGTACCACTTCATCACATAATACTACACTGGTTGTGAAACCAGGGGGGTGCGTTCTCCCCCTGCACCTACAGGGCAGCTGCACCACAAGTGCTGTGTGTCCCATTCATTGCCAAAGAGCCTGAATACAGATGGCAGCAGGGCCAGGATCACTTGAGAGCTCTCCAGACATCACCACTTGTCACTTCCTAGCACTGGAAAGGCAAGGAATAAAAAACCCCGCAAAACAAACCACCCAGCAGCTGTGCTCAAGCTGTGTGGCACAACTAAGCCATCTGCAGCACATGCAGCATAAATATGAGGCCAGTTGTTGGGTCAAAAGTGCACCTTTTGATGGAAATTGAGAGAATCAGGCAGGAATGTCCAAGGCCAGGTTGGATGAAGCCTTGGGTGCCATGGTTTAGTGTGAGGTGTCCCTGCTTATGGCAGGGGGGTTGGAACTGGATGATCTTAAGGTCCTTTCCAACCCTAACTATTCTATGATTTGTGCAGCCAGTTGGCTGCCAGTGAGGCTACTCAGCTCTTCAGGTAGTGTTTGCATGGGCTGAATACCCTGTACGGCCAACAGAGGTGTCCTCCCTCACTGTTGGTGTTGTCCAGCATGGGGATGGGATTCTGAGAATGCCTCACAGGAGCACAGCAGCCTGAGTCCTCTGCTGAGGCACTGATTTTGGGCTTCACTCTCTGCCCTGTCAACTGTTGAGTGTTTCCACAGAGGTCACAGCAGAGCTGCAGGGAACCTGCCAGCCGGGTCCCTTGGCTATTGTGTATCATAAAATAATCACCCTGCTGAGAATGACACACAAGTGAGTGCCTGGAAGGGTCTCACTTTGGGTTACATCTGCTGCTCCGATCTCAACTCGCAGCCTGACTCCCGGAGACACATGCAGAGTCTTGGAGACTCTTGGAGTCTATTAACATCCACAGCCTGTGAGCAGTTGTGCTCACTGTGAGCTTTGTGTGGGTCTCCTGAGTGCTGGGGCTGCAGCTGCACACCATCAGTTTTATCAACAGAGCACAAAAGATGTGCATGCTTTATAACCATATGCTCAAATCCTCCCCCAGGAAAAGATGGGTATCCAAACTCCACCTTAAACAGGAAAAAAAGAGAGTTAAAATTATACACTAGACATGAAAACTGGTCAACCTTGAGTATAAATTTGTTTTACCACAGAGTGACATAAAGTTCTTACCAGGACAATGTGCAAACATAGTAACAGCTTTAAAAAAATTAAGATTCATCCACATACTAGATAAGTGAGGGGTGTTTATTTAAAAGAAAACATTTAGGTACTAAACCCAGAGTAATAAACCTTAAATGCTAGAAAAATGCAAAATACCTTGAGCAAATTTAAGGCTACTGAGCTCAAATCGGTATCTATTCACTCAAAATGCATTGAATCAAAAGATGGATATAGTTCTGATTAGCCTTATCTTGTTGAAGATGTCCCTGCTCATTGCAGTGGGGTTAGACTAGATGGACTTTGAAGGTTCCTTCCAACCCGAGCTTTTCTATGATTCTATGTGGATGGGATCTCTTTTTGGCTACATGTTTTGGCTAGTACTATAGAAATATTGTTACTTGTTGCAAATATTTCATTATGATTGCTTTTCAATTTTCCTTTGACTGAAAGCATTCAATTTATTTTTTCATTCCTATAAATCCTTTAGTAGCTACAGAATATTAATATGGGACTTTGTAATTAAATACAATTTGAGAAAATATTTTCAAGATTTATTTTAAAAATAAGTTGCATTTTGTAAATTCTCCAGTAAAACACTCCAAATAGTTGTTCAATATTCATTTCTGTTTGGGTACTTAGCAAAAAATGTGGTGTGTTGAATTGTAAGCATACTTCAGACTTGGGTTAGCTCCATCTAGTACTGAATAGGCCTTACAGGTCTAAGAAAGATTTTGCATTTCTGACCTGTTCTTTGAGTTTTTAAACTACAGAATCAGCAGTGAAACAACAGTAATCCTGGACCATGCACCCTTGCATGCTGCAGGAAATGCTTCATTGTGAGTTTCTGTTTGTTGTAAGTAACTTCAAGTGGCTTAAGAAATGTTTTTCATTTTCTCCTTCATTGAAACACCTGTATCAGGCTGGGAGGATTTCTGCTTCTCCAATTCAGAAATACTTCCTCTGAAATCAAAAAACACCATGAGTGAGTAAACAAAGGCTTTACGTGTAAGTTTAAAGGAAAACTTGCAGTTCCTTCTCTCTTTCCTGGGTATCATCTATGTGGGAGATACAGCGCTGCTTCCATCTGTCTTGAAGTCATTCAGCATTGCACAGTCCTTTCTGAGCAACATAATCACCGGTAAAAAAACCCCAACCAACTCCAAAGCCACCACTTTATCTAATAAATGCTTCTTCTAGCTACTTGCTAAATATGCTTTTATGCTAACTAAGCAGTGCAACTGCTTGATTAGGCAATGCTGGCTGGTGAAACCCAGCAGTAAGGAAAGGTTTTATCTCTCTTCCTTCCCTAGAAGACACATGGGCTGTGGCTTGGGGACGGTGAATTCCCCTCAGTGTCCTTCCCGGTGGTCCCCCCTGTGGAGGAGCCGGGGTGAAGACTTGGCCGGGTTTCAGCAGCCCATTTATGATTTCAAATGCTTGGCAGCCCGTGGCCCATTGGAAAACATGCATTGTTTAAATGTTACTCTGAGGGTGAAGTTTCTATATATTCCTTCTGCAGAGGATGCTCAGTAGTTTGCCTATGGATGTCACTGTTGGATGCTTGGGATTGGGCTTATGAAAAGTCATTCTCCCAGTCAGGAGCTGGAGGGAAACTTTCGGCCTGGGGCTGAGGAAGCGATGGGAAAGGGATGATATTACTCTGCTCCCCCTGCCAACTGCTGCAGAGGGTAGCCAGGCTTTAGGACCAAAGCGCCCTCTCAGAAAGTTTATACTTTGACACCACAACATGGCTCTGGGTCACTCCTTCCTCTACTTTGAGTTAATTTCCGCCCACTGCCTTAAGGAAAGCTGTGGAGAGAGGTGGTGGTGATCATCCCTTGGAAGCTCAGGCCTGAAGGAGCTTCTGCCGCTCCCTTTTCTGGTGATCCTCCCTAGAGATATCCCACCAAGACTCCCCTTTTCTCAGAGAGAGTAGTTCTGGTTGCTTCTTCGAGGACATAACTAACACTGAAATCATAGAATCATAGAATAGGTAGGGTTAGAAAGGACCTTAAGATCACCCAGTTCCAATCCCGCTGCCACAAGCAGGGACTCCTCACACTAAACCATGCCACCTAAAGCTTCATCCAACCTGGCCTTGAACACTGCCAGGGATGGAGCACTCACAACTTCCTTGGGAAACCCATTCCAGTGCCTCACCACCCTAACAGAAAAGAATTTCTTCCTTATATCCAATCTAAACCTCCCCTGTTTAAGTTTAAACCCGTTACCCCTTGTCCTGTCACTACAGTCCCTAATGAAGAGTCCATCCCCAGCAGCCCTATAGGACCCCGTCAGATACTGGAAGGCTGCTAGGAGGTCTCCACGCAGTCTTCTCGTCCCCAGGCTGAACAGCCCAAACTTTCTCAGCCTGTCTTCATATGGGAGATGCTCCAGTCCCCTGATAATCCTCGTGGCCTCCTCTGGACTTGTTCCAACACCTCCATGTCCTTTTTGTGTTGAGGACACCACAACTGCACACAATGCTCCAGCTGAGGTATTCAGAGAGCAGAGTAGAGGGGCAGGATCACCTCCTTCGACCTGCTGGTCACACTCCTTTTGATACATCCCAGGATACGGTTGCTTTCTGGGCTGCAAGCGCACACTGCAGTCAGTTCATGTTCATTTTGTCATTGGCCACCACCCCCAAGTCCTTCTCTGCAGGGCTGCTCTCAATCTCCTCGTTGCCCAACCTGGAGCTGGGCATGGGATTGCTGCGACCCAGGTGGAGGACCTTGCACTTAGCATGGTTTAACTTCATGAGGTTGGCATCAGCACACCTCACAAGTGTGTCAAGGTCCCTCTGGATGGCATTCCTTCCCTTCAGCAGATCCACCCAACCACACAGCTTGGTGTCATTGGCAAACTTGCTGAGGGCGCACTCAATCCCACTGTCCATGGCAGCCACAAAGATGTTGAACAAGACTGGTCCCAACACCCATCCTTGAGGGACACCACTTGTCACTGTCTTCCAGCCGGACACTGAGCCATTGACCACAACTCTTTGCGTGCCAGTTCTTTATCCAGCCAGTTCTTTATCCACTGAGTGCCCCACCTATCAAATTGATGTCTCTCCAATGTAGAGACAAGGATGTTGTGTGGGACAGTGTCAAACACTTTGCACAAGTCCAGGTAGATGATGTCAACTGCTCTACCCCTGTCCATCAGTTCTGTAGCCCCATCGTAGAAGGCCACCAAATTGGTCAGGCAGGATTTCCCCTTAGTGAAGCCATGCTGGCTGCCACCAAGCACCTTGTTGTTTTTCACGCGCCTTAGCATGCCTTCCAGGAGAATCTGCTCCTTGGTATATGTGGACAGAGAATGATACAGCAGAGCAAAAGCAAACAAAAGGAGCTGAGCTGTACTCCTGTATTCCTGGAGCCAGCACCACTGCCTGCCTTTTCTCCTCCCTTCCTAATCTTTCAACACATCTCCCTGAAAATTCAGGATGAGTTCTATGGTGTTTCTCCTAATGTGGAATATAAACTCTCAGGCAATAAAGCTTTCACCGCTTCCCTTAGGGAGACAATTACCCAGCCTATGCTTCTCTGTTCAAAAGGCTTCCACCCTGATTTTCAGCTTAAACATGCCCTTTCTTAATTCCACCCCATTAAACTCGTTAACATATCACCAGTCTTCATCCCACTTACTTCATTCAAATATTTACAGGTCACTAATGCCTCCCTGCTTTCTTTACTAATTCCACTGTACCTAGAATAGTCAGTATTTCTTTGTTTTTCCTTTTTAACAACTCCAGCCTTCTGGTTCCTTCAGTCGACGCTCTCTAAGCTCCTTCCCATTTATCACTCTTGTTGCAAATGCAAGGCAGATGCTCACCACCCTTGCCTGTATCATTGTGCTTTCCTGTATGCTGTCCAAAACTGCATTGCCTGTTCCTCTTGGCTGTGTCCTCGGACCTGTGTGACAGCCTGTTGTTCTCTGGGTGTCTTTCAGGAGCTGTGCCTCCAAACCATAGAGTTTGGGATGCTTTTTTTTCTCCCAGAAGTAGCCAGGCATGTTGAGAAGGCTGATTGATGGCTTTAACCTGCTGTCGTGGTTAAAACCCAGCCATGCATCTCGTTCACTCACTCAACCCCCCTTTCTTGCCCTCCCCTCCTTCCAGAGGGATGGGGAGAAGAATCAAAAGAATACAACTCCCACAGGTTGAGATAAGAACAGTTTAGTAACTAAGGTATAACACAAATCACTACTGCTACCACCAATAATAATAATGATAAAGGAAATAACAAGGGAAGAGAATTCAGCATCTCACCAACCACCGACAGATAACTCATGACACCCCAACCCAACCAAGTGCCGACCAAATACCTCCTTCAATCCGCAGAGCAGTAGCCCCTCCGGGTAATTCTCAGTTACATCCTGGGCATGACGTGCTATGGTATGGAATACCTCTTTGGTGCTGTCCTTGCTTCCTCCGGGCCTCCCCTCCTCCTTGGCAGAGCATGAGGCTCACAAAGTCCTTGGTCAGAATAACATTACTGAACAGTAACTATAAACACTCCTGTTATCAAGTTTGTTCCAAGGCTGAAACTTGAAAACATAGTGCTGCACCAGTTACTATGAAGAAGAAAAAGATGACTGCCATTGCTAAACCCAGGACACCTGCCAGAGAGGAGACTGAGCTGAGCTCTTAGGCACAAGCTCTTCCCTGTGAGCGTGGTGATGCACTCTCACAGGTTGCCCAGAGAATCTGTTGCTGCCCCATCCCTGGCAGTGTTCAAGGCCAGGTTGGACACAGGGGCTTAGAACAACCTGGTCTAGTGGAAGGTGTCCCTGCCCGTGGCAAGGGGTTGGAACTGCATGAGCTTTAAGCTCCCTTCCAACCCAAAGCAGGCTGTGGTTTCATGATTTTAGTTGGTGGCAGGGCATGGCTGGAGCCAGGAAATCAGAGCAGACTCTCCCCACGCAGGGCAGGTTTCATCTTTTCTTAAACACAGACTTCATTAGCACAATGCTCATTCCCTCTTAAGCTGAACCTGCCATTACTGGATGGAGCAATGAGGATGGTACTCCTCCAAAGTTTTTTTACATGTTCGGTCACAAATTTATCTTGCAAACTACTGCTTGAAGACAGAATACTGAATCCCTGGATATGTAGCTCTACTTCTACATGAATCTCTTAAGTTTATTAATCCTTGCTGTGACAAATTCTTCTGAGGTAGTGTGTGATCTGATTCGGAGAAAACTCCAGGAACAAACTTGCCAACAAAGTTTACCAGCTGACAAGCAGGTATTCTTTATTGTGGCACTGGGAGACACGGGGGATCGCTCCTCCTAACATGTGTCCCCATATTGCCACACAAGCCATCCTTATATAGTCCCTGGGCACACATACGTATTCATGAGGCTACATATGGATCACATCATTTTCCAGAAAGCTCCCCACATGCGTACAGAATTGTGGTGCTGGTCTCTGAGGGTCCTTGACTTCTTCCAACAATCTTCATCACTCCTGGCAGCCTTTGAAGCATGCGCAGTAGATGTTTATGCCAGTCTAATTGGTTCATTAGCACCAGAGACATAATAATCCTCCTATTTATCAGTTAGTTTAACTGTAGCCCATCCTGGACACCTGCCGTTCCCAGATACTTCCTTATCCCTGTGTCCTGTTCTTCTATCCTGTTTTCTCACACTTATTTTCGTACTAAGGTCATAAGGACCTAAAACTATGCCAACTACAACGGTTTATCTTATACAAGGATTCTTGTTATGTTCTCTGACTGCTTTCCATTTTTTTCTATGTATCATACACCTCAGAAATTTTCCATTGCTACTGTTACAAAGCCAGCAAACTTAACATTACTTAAAACTAATTCTAAAGGTTTTTATATTCCATTTTGTGATTCTGTGCCCCCTTTGTTTCAGATCTCTATTTGCAACTCCATGTACATGATTCGTGTGGTGGTGGGGTAGATGTGCAAAACCCCTTTCTGTATTATCAACTCTATAATTGTGGGATCCGACTGAGTCTCCTGTGCCCTGCAATGCATGTTTAACACTTGAATTTCCCAGACTGTCCTAGGCCTTGGCCAGGATGTAAGGACTATACTGCAATGATTCTACCACCTGAAAGGAGGTTGTGAGGTGGGGGTTGGTCTCCTCTCTCAAGTAACAAGTCATAGGACAAGAAGAAACAGCTTCAAGCTGTAGCAGGGATGGCTTAGACTGGAGATTAGGAACAATTTCTTTCCTGAAAGGGTTGTCAAGCACTGGAACAGGCTGGCCAGGGCAGTAGTGGAATCTCCATCCCTCGTGGTGTTTCATGGACATACAGATGTGGCACTTAGTGAGATGGGCTAGTGGTGGCCTTGGCAGTGCTGGGTTAACAGCTGGACTGGATGATCTTAAAGGTCTTTTTGAACCTGAGCAAGCCCATGATTTCACAATTGCTGTCACATTTCCAATTGCAGAGCATTACCCACACTGTGCAGTTGTGCAGCACACATACGTCGCAGCTGCAGAGCTGAATACTCTGATTAAGAAACACCATAAGGGCATTTAATGTGTGAGTTGTAACACCACCATACCTGCACACCATGCTTCCTACCCAACCCCCAAGTCTCTGATCTCAGGGATCAGTGTCACAGGGGAACTCATGTTGGCCCAGGGCTGAGAGGTGTTTGTGGTGCTGGGCTCCAGCCCCTTCGCATGCACCTCACCTAGCTCAGCCCTCCCCATGGCCTGGCTCCTGCACTGGGGAAGATGTTGTTGTTTCTTTGTTCCTTTCTGCTTCCTCATCTGCTCTTTTACTCCGGTGAGTCTGTGCAAACTGCTGAGCTTGGTTTGCTCACACTGGGAGAGCAGCTTCCAGTGCCTAAAGGGGCTGCAGCAGGAAACCTGGAGAGGGGCTTTGGACAAGGGCCTATAGGGACAGGACAAGGGGAATGGCTTGAACCTGCCAGAGAGGAGACTGAGCTGAGCTCTTAGGCAGAAGCTCTTTGCTGTGAGGGTGCTGAGGCGCTGGCACAGGGTGCCCAGAGAAGCTGTGGCTGTCCCATCCCTGGCAGTGTTCAAGGCCAGGTTGGACACAGGGGCTTGCTGCAAGCTGCTCCAGTGGAAGGTGCCCCTGCCTGTGGCAGGGGGAGCTTTAATGTCCTTTACAGAGCGTTCTATGACAGCACATAACACGGTGTGCCGTTAGTCCGTAGATGACCCACCCTTCCTGCTCCTTCTTCAGCCGCCGCCGAGCCCCTCACCCGGTCCCGAGCCCTCCCTGGTTTCCGCGGCTGCCGGGCTCGGTGCGGTGCCTCCGTGCTCCCCTCATGGCGCCGGAGGTGGCGCTGTGGGGCGGCGGCCGCTCTGCGCGGCGCTCGGTGCTCCCGCTGTGGGAGGAAGTGACGCCGCGCGCGGATCCGCGGCCTCGGTGACATTCTGTGAGGCGGTGGTAGGTGGGGGGTTGGCTGCGGCCGTGCGGCTCAGACCTGGCTCGTCCTGGCCGTCCATGCCCGGCTGCTGCGGCTCGGCGGGGACGGCAGCGGGGCCCCGTGGCCTACAGGTGAGTGCAGCCGGCGCGGACAGGGCTCGTCCGCTGCGCGCTTCGGAGGGGCCGGGTTGGGCCAGGCCGGGCCGCTGCCGTTATCCCTTCTGCTGCGCGGGCGGGAGACTTTTGCCGGCTTCCCTCCATCCTCTTTCCAACTCCTGTGCCGGCGGTGTTGGGAACTGGAGAGGCGGCGGTCTTGCCTGCGCCAAGCCAAGGGCTTCGGGAGCTCGGGGTGCCTGGCGGCTGGCGTCTTGCGCCGGTGAGCGGTGACCTCCATCTCGGGCCGTGTGGTGCCGGCGCGCGGGAGACCCGCCGAGCCTCCGCTTTGAAGCCGTGCAGCCGTGAGAGCTGTGTCCCAGCCCCCGGGAGCAACTTCTGGGCACTGTGAATTCCCTCGGTACAAGAGAGACAGGCCCCTTTGGGTTCTCTATTACAGGAGAGAGACTGAGGTGCTGGAGGGGTCCAGAGAAGGGCAGTGAAGCTGGTGAAGGGCCTAGAGCACAGCTGTGATGAGGAATGGCTGAAGGACCTGGGAGTGTTAAGTCTGGAGAAGGCTCAGTGGGGACCGTATTTTTTCCTTAGAAACAGGCTGCCCAGGGCAGTGGTGGAGTCACCAGCCCTGGAAGTGTTCACACACCGTGTCGATGAGGCCTTCAGTGGCATGGGTGAGTGGTAGCCTTGGCAGTGCTGGGAACCATTGGACTTGGTGAACTTAAGAATCTTTTCCAACCCACCTGATTCTGTGATTAGAAGACGTGAGTGTTACACTGTGGGATCATATATAGAGTAGTATTAGCTGTTTGGAGAAAAAATCCTGCTGAAAAGTGAGGCATGTAACTGTTCCGGTTTATGCTTCTCTAGGCTTTCTGCTTCTTTGTTTACCTTGGATGGTGTGGGAACATATATTTCATGTGGATAAAGGGTTCAAGTTATCCTTGCCTGTCGAACTTGAGGTCCCCTTGAGCTACTGACGTCTAATCGGTTGCAGATGTGGCTTTGAGCCACACAGCTATCCAGAGAGAGTATAAAATTTAACTATGCTACTTGCTCTTTACAAAAAGGAAAAAGGCAGCCTGAGCAGGCTTGTAAAATTTAAGCATTTCCCCAGTTCAAATACTGTAGCTTTCTTTATATCAGGGTTATTTGGCAACTACCCCAAAGGCTGCTTTTTGAAAAAACTTCTGGGTGGTTTCTTCAGGCTTACATTGTGTAGTGGATAGGGAGAGCTTATGTCTTTGTAAAGCAGCATCTAATTGTCTTTATGTCTTTGTTTGTAAATACAAATACAGGCTACTTGTATTAACGTTTGTAGCTGCTTTCATGAAGCTGTAACTGCGATAACTTAGTTAAACAAGGTCTTGGTTGTAATAGTCATACATTTTAAACCAGCACAAAGTACCTAGGAGCATTTAAAAGGCTGAAAAAGGGTGTGTAGAGATGCTGCTGGATAAGTCAATCGTATTTGATACTGAGTGTTTGTTCTTTCATGGGCAAATGATTTTAGCTTTTAAAATGAATGAGTAGTGAATCTTTGAACCCCTGAGCATCTCTTTAAAAATGTAAAATTTCTTTTAAGCCCCCCTCTTCCCTAAGTTTTTATTTGGTTTTAAGTCTTGCCTGGTATGTGTCAAGCGTAAAACCAAATAATAACTTATTTACAGTTTTCAGGTACAACCTGTAATAGCTCTGCCCTTAGAACAGCAAACAAATGGTGAATGGCTTTTCTTAAAGTTGCTGAAGTCTATGCAAAAACTTGATGTTTGACCTTGAGGTGGAAACTGGGTATAGTGCTTTTTTGAGGTCTTCATCTTGTGGTTCTTCTGCCCTAGTTAACACCTGTAATTGCTGTTTCTGTGATAGAAGAGCTGAAAGTCAGACAGGCACAACAGGGCAGATTCCATTGTTGACCTGGAGGAGGGAATCACTGCCTTTGCAGAGGGAGCAGGTTTGTGACAGGCTCCAAGGACAGCAGCTTGTTAGGTGTTTGCTAAGCCCAAATGTCTCTCCCCATATACATGCAAGATACAAAAGCAGTGAGATGAACTCAGATGTTCAACAGCTATCTATCTTAAGCATCATTTTCTGAGTCTTTCTCACGTCTAGTTATCTGGAGCAGTCTGGTGCTGGCAAAAGAAGCTCCAAAGGGGGTGGTTATGTGGCTATTAATGCTAGTAAAATACTGCTTTCTATGGTTTTGGTACACTAGTAACGCTGGTGTTTTGTCTAGGGGATTAGGAGGAGAAACAGTGCAGGTGATGGAAGGTAGTACGTGAGTATGGGCAGCTGGTATTTATTCTCAAGTATGAGGATAACAGTTCTGACTCATTTTTAATAGCACTTCAATTTTTAATTATAATATGTCGACTATTCCTCTTAGCTCTTCAGCCTAATTGCTAGTTGGCGTTGTGAAGAGGTGCAATGAGAAATTCCCGAGAAATCAGGAAGGGGAAAGGACTGTGGTGTTACACACTCAAATGTGCATTGCTTTACAGATTGGCCACCTGTGGGTGCACTTGATAAACACATGGGGGCTGCTACTTCACGTTGAAGTGCAACAAGTTGGGAAACAAGTGGATATGCTAAGCTGGGTTCTATGGAGGGAGGAGGAGAGAGAAGGAACCTGAGGCTGATTACAGATTAGTTGAGAACAGTTGATGTGAAGTAGTCATACATGCTCTAGCTGGTAAGAGAGGTGAGAAAGATGTTTATGCACTTTTGACAAGTGGGCAGATCACGCTGACAGTGACAGTGTGGATTGGGGGGGTTAGTGAGGTAAGGTTGGATGAACAAAGAGTAAATATGGAGAGCCATGAGGGGCTTTGAACACTGAGTATTAGGTAGATAAGTTGATGTAACTTGTCCAGAGCAACAAGGAGTTCCATTGATTGTCCTGACCCCACATCTGCATGCTGTATGTTTAACTTTAAAATGCTGGCTTCTTTGCCTTGCCTTAATCTTGTTCACCCCATTGCATGTCAGCTCCCTGCTCCACCAGGGATGTATGTGCCATCTATGTCCCACATGTATATCAACATCTCACGTAAACATCTATTAATGAGATGGGAGTCTCTGTGTACCACACTGCGAAAGTGTCTGCAGGCTGAGTGTGCACATCTGCTTCATTACCCTCTGACTGGAACATCACCACCAGCTAAAGCTTTGGAAACTTTTCAAATTACTAAATGGTTTCAAGCAACCTGGCTTTAATTTTATGTAACATTTCAAAGTCAGCATGTTGATGGGACTTTTTGACAGAATTAGGTCTATGGTCAATCGCAGCTTCTGTGTTTTTATCTGCAGTTGACTAAATAACTTAGAAAGCTGTAAACATTGACAGAAACTGAGCAGCAGATTTAATAACACATTTACTAGATCAGAGTGAAAGATTTAAATACCACAGTTGCAAATGTTTAACTCTTTAGAGCAAGTGCTCTGGAAAATAAGTACTGAAACTTGAAAGTCTTTGCTAGCTTGAATGTTACTGGTAAAAATGGGGAACCAAAAATGAAGGAACAGGAGAGGGGGATGGGTGTAGTGCTGGAAGAGAGCTCTGGGTTAAAGCTGTGTCATACATAATGCGTGTCAAGATAACCTAAGGCTCATAAAGAAACTGCTCTTGTTTTCATTTTCCAGTACATGAAGTTCAGGAGAGAACGAATGCTCGTGCCTTGAATTTTTTGCTCTGTAACTTGGGATCATGTGAATTGTTATGACACCAGAATCTCTGGCAAGAAATATTATTGCAGGGACCTTAGTACTGTTTTTGTGGTGATGTGTGTTGTCTTTCTGTTGCATCTTTGTTCCAGCTTTTTAATGTATTAATGCAGTGCTGAGCCTGAAACTTGAGGTTTGAAATGCAACATCTACAAATGTACAGTTCTGCGCAAGAAGAAAACTGGAGGAAAGAGACTGTAACTGAAAATAGAACCATAGAACAGTTAAGGTTGGAAAGGACCTTAAGATCATCTAGTTCCAACACTCCTGCCATAGGCAGGGACACCTCACACTAAATCATGCCACGCAAGGTTTCATCCAACCTGGCCTTGAACACTGCCAGGGATGGAGCACTCACAGCTTCCTTGGGCAACCCATTCCACTGCCTCACCACCCTCACAGGAAAGAATTTCTTCCTTATGTCTGATGTGCATACAGTGTAAATATAAGCCTCTGCAATTGCTTTCTCATAACAGAATACACCTCTGAGGTAGGCTGGAGAGACTGATGCCCTGTCACTTCTTCAGTGTTACTGCTAGGGTTAGAATTTAAACTCTGTGGGTGCTGATTCCCACTTGTTAGTGTTCCTCTTTACTTGTCTTACCAGTGTGAGTAGAGCCTGTACAGTATAGCAGTTTCTGTATGGATATGACTGACTTTATGCAGTTTCGTCACACATTGATTACTTGTTGAGGACTGAAAGTGAGATGCTGTTCAGTCACTGAGGTGTTGCCATTACACTGTTCCAGATGCATTACTGAATGCATATGGAGGTCAAGTTACACGCCTGTGGTCATGTGGTGAGTCAGCTTTAGGTTTGGAATGATCCAGCCTAATATCGCTTCTTATTTAAGAAGGTGTTTAGAGTTTTGTATCAGTTTAACTACATAGTCTGTCTCTTGAATGCTCAGAAGTTTATTAAAGTAGCAGAATAGTGTACAGGCTTCTGCTGTATAGTGCCTTGCAGTATTTAGTCTCCAGGAAGACAGCTTAAAAGCTGTTAGGACTCAATCTGACAGCTTTTAAATCATAAGCAGAACAGGTGGCCACTTTTTAATTAAATGCAAGTATTTCAGACTTTTTCAAGCTGGCATTTTTGTTTCCGTATACGTGGATCATGGTTTGACATTATAGTGAGATTTCTTCAGTGTCCAGCACAGTATCTTTCTGCCCTGATGCTTCAGAATTTCCTGGAAATGAGCAGGAAGAGCCAGACCATAATCAGATGTGTTGTTCTGGTTATGTTTCTACTCTAATGTCTTATTTAATGGTGCTTGGTCTTATTTCAGAGAAGCAGATTGCACTTGCATTCATCCAAAATGGTTAGAGACAAAGTGACTCACAGTAGCAGAACTGGGAATAACTAAAAGTCAGACTTTGTAATACCAGTTGCCTGTGTGATGATGCAGTTATTGCCATTTCAGTAATTTGTTTTTCCTTGGGACTATTACAATTCAATGATACCAGTTTGAGGTTGTCACTTTATGCTCCAGTAGTATTGTCAGACTTTCTGAAGTAAAAAGAAGCAATTTAACCTGGTAGCCCAGTACAGGTAAGATAGTGCTGTTCTCTTGCATTGTAGCTTTCTCCCCAGCTGGTAATCTCCTGACTCCTCAGCTCTGTCTCCCAGTTCTAGGTCTCTGAGAGTTCTAACTCTTGCTAGAGAGTTCTAAGTATTCTAGCAAATGAAAAATTTTAGGGATAAAGGTTGGTGAAGAGCAGGTCAGAAAGATCTCTATTAATTCCATGTTTGTGGTCAGAAATGCAGTGTAAGATAAGGGGAATTTAGAGGCTGTCTCCTAATAAAGCACGTAGAATGAAATGCTCATAGCCTGAGGCCTCATCATGCTTATTACAGTGTCTTGTAAGTGAAGTTGTCTCTGTGGGACAAGAATGGGCTTGCGGTAGCAGTATCCATGAGCTGACTTAATGATAAATACAGTCTGAGTTATCAATAGCTATGGCTACTTCTGAGTTGGTAATCCCTTTTGATCAGTACTACTCAGAATCTGTGGGGGGGCTATTATAAAAAAACCCAAGCATATTTGTTTGTGTGTTGTTTTTAGAAAGCCTTTAAAGTGAAGTTTGATTTTCAATGGTTCAAGTTACTGTTACTAATAAGTCATCTTAAAGGCAGTTCACAGACTTTGGATCTGCTCATTATGTATAAAGAAAATCCAGACACTGCTGAATACAATAAAACTAAGCTAGGGAAATTTAATGAGTATCTTGCCAGAGATTGAAGGCCTATAAAGTTATAGACCTCACCCCAGTATGATGTTGGTTTAATTACAGACAATAGATTTCTCGGGTTTTGTCCTAAAAGATCAAAATGTTTTTTCTACTTTTTAACACCTGTAATGGATTTCACTCTTTGTATGGAACTCATCAAGTTACAGTAGTAATAAGACTGAATGAACAGAATGGGGTTGAATTAATACCCTAGACTTTATAGTTTTCTTTCTATCTTACCCTTTTATATAAGGGTAAGAAAGTTTTTTTTAGTGTGTGTTTTATTTTTTATTTTTTTTTAACTCTTGTCAGTAGCTGCATCGTACTGATGAAAACTGCATTTTAATTTTCTTTTAGCTCTTTTTATAGGTGGTAACTTGGTGTCCCCTTACATGATATTGTTTAATTACTGTAGGCAAATATATGCAAAGTCTTCTTTATGCTGTGGGAAAGAGATGTCTGTTTCCTGGTCTGTTTCTCTCTTCGAAGCAGAGGTCAAATTTCTGCACCTCTGCCAACTGGAAGTAAGCACTATAGGAAGTATCTGGTAGTAAAACCCATGTTAGAGGCATTAATCATAACAATGTAACTGGCTTTTGACCCAGTCTGTTCTGTTTTCTGAAATACCCAGGTAGCTTTTGTTCTTTTGTAGAATCAGCCTGTGCTTACTTTATACCAGTTTTTCATCTGTTGTTTGTCAAAAGCTTATTCTCAAATAACCCTCTCCTATGCTGTTCCTTTTCTATGTTCTTCCATAACAGACCATGCCACAGTTTCTCTAATTCTGCCAATCTATGGCTGCACTGTTCTACAATAATTTAACTATTTTGTTGCATTGGTTTCTTAGGAAAGCTCAACTAAGGAGGAAAGTGTTGGGATTTGTGAAGATACAGACTCAAATACTAGCTATCTTGGGTTAGCTGTGCTCGTCAATGAAGTTCAGTGGCAGGGATGGGCTTTCTTCATGCAATCATACGCTCCCAGACTGGTTTGGGTTGGAAAGAACCTTGAAGCTCATCCAGTTCCAACCCCTGCCACAGGCAGTGATACCTTCCACTAGAGCATGATGCTCCGAGCTCCTGTGTCCAACCTGGCCTTGAACACTGCCAGGGATGGGGCAGCCACAGCTTCTCTGGGCACCCTGTGCCAGCGCTTCAGCACCCTCACAGGGAAGAGCTTCTGCCTAAGAGCTCATCTCAGCCTCCCCTGTTCTGGCAGGTTAAAGGCATTCCCCCTTGTCTTCTACCTATAGGCCTTTATCCAAAGCTTTGTCCAGGTTTCTTGTAGCCCCTTTAGGCATTGGCAGCTGCTGTAATGTCTCCCCTTACGAAGCCTTCTCCAGGCTGCCCCAGCCCAGCTCTCTCAGCCTGTCTCCAGAGCACAGCTGCTCCAGCCCTCGCAGCATCAAAAAGGCCTCCTCTGGACTTGTTCCAGCAGTTCCACATCCCTCTTCTGCTGTTGCACAGGAGCTGGATCTGGACTGCAGGACAGGAGGTCCTTCCCAGAGTGCAGAGAGGGGGAGAATCCCCTCTCTCGACCTACTGCTCATACTCCTGGACACAGGGTGTTTCTAGGCTGCCAGTGCACATGGCTGGGTCATTGCAAATAAAAGAACACTAGGGACAATGTAGGCCCCCTCCGGAAGCTACCAGAAGAACTGGCTACACAGGATTTGGAGAAGGC
>NDXB01020268.1:26762-47359 GCA_002631895.1 Agapornis roseicollis | reverse complement strand
TACCCTCATCCATGTCATCAATAAAAATATTGAACAAAACCGGTCCCAGCACAGACCTCTGAGGGACACTACTGGCGACCGGGTGCCAGCTGGACGCAACACCATTCACCATCACTCTCTGGGCCCGGCCATCCAGCCAGTTCCCGACCCAGCAGAAAGTGCTCCTGTCCAAGCCGTGAGCCACCAGCATTTCTAGGAGTATGCTATGGGAACACATTTGCAGGGTTCCTTTTGCTCAAGGGCCAGGGTGCACTTGATGATAAATGAGGAAGATAGGGAAATGCAGTGTGCACCTCAAGGATTTAACCCTAGGAGAAAATAATTCATAACTTGAGTTGTATGTCATAGCTGTGTGTCGTGGTTTAAACCCAGCCATACAGCTTGTTCACTTACTCAACCCCCCCTTTCTTGCCCTCCCCCTGCTCACACCAGTGCACTCCCCAGACAGGCATCACCCACAGGCTGAGATAAGAACAGTGTAGTAACTAAGGTATAACACAAATCACTACTGCTACCACCAATAATAATAATGAAAAGGGAACTAACAAGGGAAGAGAATACAGTACCTCACCACCCACCGACAGATAACCTCACCCTACCCAACTGAGCACCAACCGATACCAAGTCCAACCCTGCAGTGCCCTAGCCCTTCCGGGTAACTCTCAGTTAAATCCTGGACATGACGTGCTATGGTATAGAATACCTCTTTGGTCAGTTTGGGTCAGGTGTCCTGGTCTCNAACCTCACCCTACCCAACTGAGCACCAACCGATACCAAGTCCAACCCTGCAGTGCCCTAGCCCTTCCGGGTAACTCTCAGTTAAATCCTGGACATGACGTGCTATGGTATAGAATACCTCTTTGGTCAGTTTGGGTCAGGTGTCCTGGTCTCCCCTCCTCCCTGGCAGAGCATGAGACTCAAAAAGTCCTTGGTCAGAGTAAAACATTACTTAGCTCTGTTCCCAGGCCAAAAGTCAAAACACAAAACTGTATCAGCTACTAAGAAGGAGAAAAACTGACTGCTACTGCTGAACCTAGGACACTGTGTGACAAAGTACAACAGCAGGAACCACTAAAACTGAGGATGAGCCTTGTAAGAAATCAGGCAAGACACAACTGGCTTTAATGCAAACCAACACACTCAGCCTAATACATCCAATTCAATCCAGTGCAACCCAACTCACCAGCTCCTTCCTATTAAGGCTCTGCTTGTCCAATTTTTTAATTTTTTTTAATTTCTTTTATCTTTTCCAAATTATCTCCACTTTTCTTGCAAAGTGCATGAATTCCCTCTTGGAAAGTGCACTAGTTTCTAACATTTCCATACTCTTACACAGCACTAACTAGAGCAAGGTAACTAGTAATTTCAGATTTACACTACTGTAAATTACAAGAGCAGGTTCACGTGTCTGAGTCATTTGATACGTGTACTCTCTTCTCACACACTTAGAATGTCATAGCAATATCATTAAGATGAAACAAAAGACTGTAAAATCATGTAAAAATCATGTAAAATCATGTAAAATCATGTAAATCATGATAGTGTCAGTGCTATCACATAGTGCTGGATTATCAATAGAATGATTTGTGTTCTTGTGTGCTCACAGCTCTTCTCTTGTTCACAGGAAATAAAAATGGTTCTTGCTGAGTACTGTATTTCAAAATCCATTTGCAGAAATCATTACTGAAAAATTGTGGACTGCATCTCAGAAGATTGAGAAAAGAAGAAGAAAGGTTATTTATCATATTGGAGATTACATTGACTCAGAAAAAAATCCAAGGTTTTGCTCACACTTCAAAACATGGAATCTGTCTGCTGGTACCAGAAGATGCCTCCCCCTGTGGTACAAGGTATTTTGTGAACCAGTAAGCATTGGTCATCTTTTTGTACCTCTCCCCTCTTACACCAGCTATTACATGCTCGGATGGCTGACACCAATCAATTTTGCATACGTACTGATAACAAAGCAGACAAGCTTCTTTTTATTGCAGTCACATTTTGAAAAGTGATTATTTCAAATGGTAATGTCTTAGTCAGAAAACTCTACTCTGTGATAATACCCCTGCATGCATTGCTGATGTTTCCTAGTAAAGGGAATATCGGGAGAGCTAAAAAACAAAAACAAAACCAAAAAACCAATTAATGCTTTCCTATACTGAAAACAGTATAGCTATGAACGTGACATTGAATCACTGCTCATATGCTTCTGAACATGTTCATGTTATTTCCCTATTGAAATAACATGAACAAAAATAAAAAGTGTACTTATTTTGTTTTGCCTTGTTTAGCCCTCATATATTAGGAGGAACAGCAGTGGATCTGAACAGTCTGCACCGTCAATCAATCAGTCTGTATTGTCAGTAGCAATGTATGAGATGGAATAAGTACATAGGCAGTTTTCTGGTGAGCCTTCAGAACTGGCAGGCAGAAAAAACAGACAGCATTTCTTGATAGAACAAATTGGATTAGAAATTGCTGAACACAAATCAGGAATGATAAGCTAGACTTCTTACTAACCCAACTATCAGAAAACTCAAGGGTTATTTTTTCAATTTAAGTTATTTAATAGTGATTTATTCATTTTTTTTTAGATAAAGTTTTCCTAGTTTGTAAAGATAAACATATGAAAACACTAACTGTGGAAATGTGCAACATCTGCTGACTTCATCTAATTGTGTTATTTTAACCCCCTTTCCAGCACTGACCTCCTTTGCCTCCTGCTTAATGTTTTGCCTCTACTCTATTACCCAAGAACTTCATTAACTAATGCAGCAATCTAATTGATGAATGTTGGAGATCCTGCACACGCTTCTTCCTTTATACCAGAAAACAGTTTCTTTCAAAGCATGTTTGCTCTTTATAAGATGTCCATGCAGACAGTAAGGTCTAGTAATAGGATTAACTCTGCTCAACCAAAAAGGCTATCAGCTGAGCAAACAGATTAAGGAGATTGTCTCACATGCTGTATGACATCTTCTTCCTTGCTAATTCTAAACAGCAATTTCTAGGGCTAGTTAAAACATACTATGAAGACAAGCTGAAAAGGTGAGAGACAACAGCTTAAAACATTGTATTTCCCAGGTAAACTAAAATCACACAGAACAATGTAAATACTGTTATTTGTGAGGGACAGCTCCATAAGTGAGGGTCAAAACCCCTTCCATGTCACAGATACATTTCTTTAATTGACATTTCTTACCTGGAAGTAGGGAGATATGAGTTACACTGCTGAGGTAAACAAGGCCAATATAAAGCATATGGGAGGGATGTTAAATACCTTGCTTCAAGAAGCCAGTTAGTTGCTACACCATACCCAATCTGTTTGTTGCAGAGGATCCTAAATCACCTCTTACGTGCTTCCTACACTAAGCTAACAATTCACTGCATTTGACATGTTCTTAGCAGATGTAAATGATCCATCAGACAGAAACAGCTTTGTTACAACTCTGTTGAGTCTGGAAGGGAGGAAGTTAAAACCAGCTTGGATGTATCTTCATCACATTGTAGTCAGAAACCCACATTTAACTTGTTCCAGCTATTAGAATCATAGAGACTCTCTTTCCTGTTTCATTCTCCCACTGAATTCTCAAACCTGGCTCAGTCACTGATGCAGCCAGGGCAGCATATCAAACCTCCCTGACTCTAACAAGTACCTAAAACCTGCCTTCTAAAGGATATAGGTCACGTGGTTGAAGTATGAAAAGATGCAGCAAGGCAAAGAGGACCCAGCTGTGGTTTTTTTACAACATTTCATTCAAAGGTGAGTAGAAGATCTGAGAAGATTCTCCCAGACTACAACACTGCCCAAGACTCATACTGTGTAAGCAGCATAGTAAAACATCCATATGGTGCCATTCTTAACATATCAAAGGCTACCACTCCAGCTTGCACTGGATGGAGAAGTTACTTCAGCTTACAGCATCAGAGAAACCAGCCCACCTATCAATCTGTTGTCAGATTCACCAGCTTTTATGCTTAGCAGTCTTTCAGCAGAGGAAGACAAGTCTCAAGCTGCTTTGCTTTGGGGAAAAATAAAGTTATTCTACAATTCAAACAGCAGATAGTTTTCATTTATCCTAGAGACTCTGCATAAAGGCTCTGTGAGCATAAATGAAATTTACACTATGATGCATCTGAGAAGAAAGTTAATTACAATGACAGTATAACTTAATCTAGCCAATGTTCCCATTTACTGTTCCAATGATTGCCTTCTGAATCTTTATGTTTGGACTAGAATCAAGTAGCAAGAAAACCATAAATTGCCCACTTAGAGTATTCTCACAAGGGACTTTACCATCAAGAGGTGGTACGCAAAGCATGTGACATTACAAATTCGTACATTCGTGGAGGGAATCCATTAACTGAAGACAACCTTAGGATTTACAGTGCATGATCTGTATTTTCACTGTATGATCATTACCTGATCCTACTGCCACAAACTGTCATCATTAATTCAGATGCTACTAGAGATAGCTCACCTGCAAGACCCAGCTTTTTAAATGGCCATATACTAATATATCATCCAATCATAATTAGTATATCATGACTAATATATCATGATTAGTATATCCTACTAACAAATGGCATATACTAATATATCATCCAATGACATCCAATGACAGCTACTTACTCCACAGTACCGATCATCACTGAATATCTGTGGTGGCAGTGGATTGCCTTGTGCAGGCTGTCTATCCTCAGGAATATTTTTATACATCCATTGTCTTTTCTCCTCCGACATTGTGATATCCACTTCTTCAAACTCTATGCGGTTGGCTTCCAGAAACCTCACCACATCTTGTTGCCTCTTCTTTATCTAGACAGAAAGAAGGAAGAAAGAAAAAGAAACCAACACTCAGGGCAAGGCCACCATAACCCAGACATGCTTACATGACGAGGACATTCCTCCTCTCCTGTCCACTTCTATGGCATGGGAAGTCACAAACTCAGAAAGACAAAGAAGAAAATACTTTTCTTCAGTTTTGAGTTTATAGAAGTTGAACACTGCTGTTTCTTTACAAGTTGGCAAAGGTTATATTTCTTCACCTCATTTCTAGAAGGTCTCTCTTTATTTCAACTGCGGCAATTTCACCCTTTACCTTCTAAAGATGGTCCAAAAAAAAAAAAAAACCCAACCAAAACCAAAATAATGTATATAAATCCTGCTTCCAAAGTAGGAGTTAAAAGAGGCAGCTGTTTTTTCAGGTCATTAGGGGCTGTTTTCCTAAGTATACAGGCACCTAGAAATGCAAGGTAAGCAACATGGCAAGTCCCAGGAGAATCTACTCCTCTGAGTGTTCATTGAGGTAAACATGTCAGTACATCTGAAAAAAGAACACCCCAGCCACACACATTTTTGTTTTCCTAGACACCTCAGCAGTTCCCTGATCAGGGCTTGTTGAATCTCTAATTAAGAGTGTCTGTCTGCATTATACACAGGCCTAAAAATACGCATGAACTCATCTCCTGAAAATTTACTTCTTTGCAAAAAAACCACATGAGGTTTGTACTGTGGGGGTTCTGCCCCTCAAATTGATTATCATCTTCATAGAAGACCCTAACAGAGGCAGAACAGTGGCAGTTTTTAGCTCACTATAGCTATGATCAACCCTTAAGAGCCAGTGGGGCTTCAAGTAGACTCGCCCAGGTGAAGACTACTTCTGCCTCAAATCGGACTTTATATCAAGATAGCAACATTTAAAATGGAAGTCTGTAGGGGCTGAGGAAAGCTACCTGGGCTCAATTAGCTAGATCTGCTCTGCATTCTCTTCAGCCCACACTGTATTTTTTGCATCTACTTAACAAAATTAATTCTTTCAGAAAGGAACTATTAATTATATGCTATATTTTTTACAGCTATAATCAAGGGTATTATTTGAAGAAAAAAGAATACAGCTTTAATAATTTTACAGTATTCCCAGAGTGTCAGATTCACGCAGTTGCTGACTGGCATAAAGCCCAGGTGGATGAATCATGCCTGTGGGCATCATATGACCTAGATACTATTTGGAAATCAGAGGATTTTTAAAGTGCATGTGCTAGTTGTTCTTGTCACACAGCCCAGTGTGTCTATCTAAGTGTACAAAAAGTTATGTACAGAAGTACATAACTTTTGGAGGTAATGCTGATGAAATCAGTGTTTCCTTGAAATAAGAAGGTAGCCACCCCAAGAAACTGCAAAGCTCTTACATGATCCCTGTCTTTCTGAAGAAGTGGGCTGCATAAGAAGTTTATGTCTCAGTGTCTTATTCTTTTTCCTTTTACTTATAGACTGGTGGGGTTTTTCAGGCATATACGAAAGGATCACTTTCCCATATAGAAGGCAGCTTCTAAAATTGTGTGCAAATAATGCATTATCAATAACAGCAAAATCACTGCATCACCATAACTGCCAGCATCAAAGAAAACATACATTTTATTATCTCCCCAAAAATTGCAGAGACAAATTCTGTTGTCAATGTGGAAAATATTTTCCACTGCCTTTCACCAAAAAAGCAGCAAGAAAGACCCAAAAGAGACAGAGATTTTCTTAACACAAATATTAAGTATTTGTTCAAACAGAAATGAAGCATCTAAAATGACGTGTGGGAGAGGTCATTCCCTTATAGAGGAATACTGCTAAAACCAGCATGAATTCCCTCCTGCCATGTCAGAGCAACTAGCAAACTACACAGTGCCTGGGCCAGCCCTCTGGCCCTGAGGCCAAATGGCATCATCTGGCCAAGTCTATTAAACCTGCAGCCTCTTGAAGTGACTGCATGCAAACAGGGAATGAATCCTGGCACACTGTATCATCTAAATCATGGACACAAACTGTTTGTGAGGCTGTAAATTAGCCTTGGCCAAAGCTGCCTGTGCTGGCAATCACTCTTCTAACAGTTTCATAGTACCAGAGTGTCCCATTGCTCAGACCCAGGCCATGTACCAGTGCACATGTATCTACATATACCCATTTCCATCTGCTGTCTTCCAGGAATCTGTACCCTGGGCGCAAGCTTAACTTAGATTTAATCAGATCCTTAATATTTCACTGTTCACACCATAAGAATTCTCTCACAACTCCATGTTTCCTAGTATCTCCTTTTTTTATAAAACTAGTTAAGATGTTGAAGTGGAATAAATTGTGGGTTTGGGTTTTGTTTTAGCCAGAAGCCTTGCAATTCTCCATATGACATCTGCATGAGTTATCAGCTGTGGATGTGCCAGCTGCATAAATTTAAACAAAATGCCCTAAAAAATTTTTAGCCAAAAATGTAGCATCTCCTCCTCCCCAAGTGGTTTGATTCAAGGCTGTATACTGAAACAAGAGCATTAGTTACATTTAAAATCCTATTAAATTATGCCTTGTTTAAGACGGATGCTCAGAGCATCTGCCACAACAGAAGCCAGCTGACTATTCCACAAGAAAACCACAGGACCTTTGTCTTCCCCTGGAACTGGATCTGTGCCGCAGGAGTGCGTCAGCCTCACAATCCTGACTGAAGCTCTCATCTGTGGTTACTCTGAGCTCTAAGAGCCTCCAGCATTAAACCACATGAAACACTGAGCAAAGAAAACATGGCATAAAGAGCAGCATCAGTTCTGCCTTCCTCACTCCTATACAGAGGATTTGAGCTCCTTTCAAGTGCCCAGTGAAGAAAAATATACCCTCATTGGATAAACAATGGAGGTGAATACTTTAGTCCTCTTTATGAAACTCAGCCTTGTACCTTGCTGCATCTGAGGTTTCCAGAGAAGGATGCAACTGACAGGAACCTGAAGAGAGTATTCATATAATCAGAGGTAACTCATTCAGAAAAACTTGGTTCATGGCTATTCATATGTCACTTTTGGAAAGCATCTGTATTATTACAGGATAAACTGCTTCACCATCAAAATACTTCGGGTTTAAAATTTGAAGACCCTGTGAAATACACCATCAAAACATATATCCATTGTGAAGCTTCAGAGGAAAATCTTTACATAATATGATACTAATCTATCTTTAATACAGTAAAGAAAACTCTGAGAGAGCTAACAGTCTACTATTATAATTCAGTGTTTGACCCCCATATTTTTAGCAGGGTAATTGCTTTCTGAACATCATTTCTTTGGGTTCTGTTTTACTCTTAATCTCTATTTCTATTCATAAAATTAAGACAGGAAAAATCCCTAGAGACATCTTCATTTTATCCCTGTTAGGATTAAAAAGCAGCAAAAACAGTATGTCTATTTCAATATACAAACCTGCTAAAACATGCTAATCACTTATTTATTAGTCCAGTTTATAAAGAAAGTCTATTGTAGCTAAAGCAAACTTTCTTTCTGCCTTAGTTTTCATTACTTTATACTGATTTCCAACAGGTAACGGGAGGATACACTTTCAGACTCCTTTGGAGAAACATTTCAAAGATCTACTCAGGTCTGGTCAGCTGGCACCACTGGGACTACCTGCTCTCACCTTCAGCATCCCTGAATTAATTCCTCTTAGAAGTAAAGAGTTTATTTGGATTTCCCCACAGGCTCCATTCCTGAACTGACAATAACACAGAATCTGCTAGTCTTTGTAAATTGTTCCCATAGTTAATTAACTGTCTCCACTTAAAATATTTACTTACTTCTGTTGAGAATCCACCTCACTTCTACTTTCAGCCACTTTTTGTGTCTTTGGCTAGACTGAAAGCTCTTCTGTAACAAGATTTCTGTTTCCTACACAACTAATATGGGGGAGAAATGGATCCCCCAGCTAATCTGAACAGCAATTTCCAACAACAAGATAAATACTATTGCTCAGCAGAATGACAAAATGAGGACCATCATAAATCATGATCAGACTGGAGCAGAAGTTCAGGAAAATCAGATCACATCCTCTATCCGAAGGATGCTGGAAGCTTCTCACCACTTCCAACAGTTCACAGTTTTTTTTTTTTTTTCCCTCTCTATGTTTCCTGAACCTGCTTTCAGAAGATGTTCTGTACTAGAAAGGCTTGCCTACTGATAGCTGCTGAACCAGAGCATATCGTGTGGTCTCTCTGTTGCTATATGGCATCAGCATTTCATTATTCTATACTATCTGAAGCAAAATATCAAATACCTTGCAAAAATCTCTCTAGTCCAGGATTTATCTAACTCAGATAGGATAAAAGAATATTACTTCTACTGTACTATGGTAGAAGCAAGATGAGCCAAGTAGCAGTACTACTAGGAACTGTTAAATAGCCATGATTAAAGAGAACATCTCTGCCTTATTTCATTAGCCCAGTTAGTATAAAAGGACAAAGCAGACACACTCTCAGTTTCAAACTCTTCACAGTGTCAGCAGGCATGTTGCCAAGTGTCTGGTGCCCACAAAGTGTATGCAGGAGGTTGGACTTCTTTGGACTCTAGTCCCTATCTTCTGGTGATAAAGCATTCTCTTGGCTTCAGTCCTCTTGCTTGCAAGTGGAGGAACTGACAGCAGGTACCTTTCAGTGCACTGGCTGGTGAGTGTGATCTGTAGCACTCAAAGTCCTATAAGCTCTTCATCCTGGAACCAAAGGCACCAAACAGCCCACTCATTTCAGATAGATCCCAAGAACAAATAGCCTGCTTTATAATACAAAATCCCACCCCAAAACGTATTCAGACCATACATGCTGAAAAAAAGCCTTACGATGTATATCTTCCAAGGTAGCTTGTCAGACCACAAACACATTTTAGAAGTCTGACATTTAAAGAAAAAAAGCAAATACAAGATCCATGTCTAAGTCCACATCAAAGACTTATTTCACAGACTGGCATATGCCTATGTAGACCTGTGCCTCTAAAGACAGAGATGGTCCTCCAGGTTGCCTTCCTTCCTTTCAATCTTGTTATGCTTTCCTCACAACTACCCTTACCTCAGAACTGCAGCAGCCACGTTATGTGCTCACTGACTCAGCTGAAAAACTGAACGTATTGCTTTCAGCAGGGGCACCTTTAGGGTGCAGTTTGATGATACAGCTAAACCAATCACACTGCTGTCTGTCACTAGGATGACACAATATTCATCCTGCCAAGCAGCTCCTGCAGCTTTCCTAGCACAAGCATAACGCAGGAACCAAGGGAACAAGGGAAGAAGCACCAGTAATGTCAGCACCACAATCTGATCAGTTTATATCAGTAGCAAAACTGAACCCTAAGAAAATGGCTCAGCAGAAGCTGAAGCATGATCAACTCTGAAATATGAACTGCATAAACAGCATTGATGTTACGTAAACACAAGCTCCAGTTCACTCCCACAGTGGAGCTCCAAAACCGGAGCCTCTGTCTTCGCACATCATGCAAACATAACCAAAGGGACTGTTTCAATGTAAAATGCAGATGTAGTATAGTTACTGCAGAGTAGTAATCTTCATTTCTCATACAGATGAGGCTTGGCACATATTTTCAGATATAAAGGAGATACTATGCACGAATAAAGAGATGCAAGCCCTAACCACATCAAATGAACAGAACTCTAAACAACGTTTACTGCAAATCTACACATCCCTTCCCTAGAACAGCAAGGAGGAGGCAGTGCCTCTTACAAACACACTAATAAGCAGCATCTCCATTCTTCTGTTTCCAGAGTTTTTGCTCTCATACATAAACAACCTCACACATTTGCAGGGCTGACATGCAAATCCTCATGGTCTTGTTACACTTTTAACCTGTAGTGACATAGACTTTTTGCCAAATTATTCTTTCTTTGCCTGGCTTAGGGAAGAACAACATAACTGACCCCTGGCAATTTCTGTTGCAGAGAGATGGCAGTACTGAGACACCTTTACAAAGGTTCCTATGTTTAATTCATTGCTTTTGGCACAGAAAAAATACAACTCAGTTATGTACACAGGGAAAAAGGAGATGAAAAGCAGTGATGAGGTGAAGGAGGGCAATAACAAAGAAATATTGAAAGTAAGAAAAAAAATCAGCATGGCATAATTATTCCCAACATTCCTAAATGGTTACCAGTCATAGCAAATACTGCATTACATGTGATACAACAAAAACAATCTCCTCAGAACAGACCTCCAAATATCAAACCGATCTTCAATGCTTCATCCTCAAGAAAATATTCCAATATCCTAAAAACTGACCACAGAACTTTTGAATCTGAAAAGAAACAAACTGTCTCTGAGCAGTGGCCACATGCAGCCTGCACTGCCCTGGTGTCCTGCCAGTCGCAACCTTCTGCTTGCATACAGAGTCATAATTAAGGACAGGCCATATGAAATACTGGATTGAACAGAGAGGGCAATCTGTTCAGCTTTATGCAAAATAAGTTTGCTGGTCCTTGGGAGCTGCTAAGACACTGCTTAAGCCAGGCAACCTGCACACCTTTACCTCTAGGCAATATATGTATGGTATCTTTGAAAGACTCCAGTAGTTAAATTTAACTAAAATTTGAGCCAGGTTTGTTTTTTTAAGACTCCTAATCACAAGCAGTTAGGAAAGGAAAATACATTCTTTTCTTTTTCTATAAAGCTACATAAGACAATAAACTGCCCCATGCCCAATGCCTGCTAACCTCTTATTATCCTTGTCAGATATTGCACTATGAAAAAACTAATTTAGATCTATTTCTGTAAGTATATTTCCCTTACAAGTTGAAAGGAAAAGTTTCTTATTTAAGATAATTTGTATGAAACCATTGTTCTTTGTGCGAGTAACAAGGTAACATTCAAAACCAGGAACGAGTCTTTAGCAACTACAAACACATGTAGAATTTGTATATATATAGATAAATAGATATATCTATCACTGCACAAAACAAGAGATGCTGGGAGTTTGCTCAGGGTTTTACTTGGTAATATTTCAGTAAGCATAAAAGGAAAAGGAAAGGCAGAAATGGAACAAACAAAAAAAAAGGGGAGAGATCAAGAAAGAGAAGATCCTACAGAAATATCAACTGCATTCAGTGCCATTCAGGGCACCTTTGAGCTGTGTGAAGCTGAAAGCCTCTGAAGTCACTCCCAAGCCTACTTCTTTTGATTTCCTCTGTGTTTCAGTAAACAAGGCTTGCCAATGATGTACACAAATGAAGTAAGCACTTCTATCATAACTTTCTTCTTGCAGTAGAAATGTGTTCCTACAGTGTTGAAAATCCACTTATATGTGAATCTCTGACAGAGTAGAGATGCTAAGAGACCCGAATGCTGGCTCACTACTTCCCATCAAAAGAATAAGAATCCCACTGAAGCTGGATCTTTCTTTCAGTTACTGATGTGAATTTGTATTCTGTTGCATCACAGAATCACAGAATCCTAAGGGTTGGAAGGGACCTCAAAAGATCATCTAGTCCAACTCACCTGTGAGAGCAGGGTAGCCCAGATTACATCACACAGGAACTTGTCCAGGCAGGCCTTGAATATCTCCAACGTAGGAGACTCCACAACCCCCCTGGGCAACCTGTTCCAGTGCTCTGTCACTCTCACAATATGAATCAATATGAAACCAAAACACTGGCACTGCTTGTAGAAATAAAATAGCTAAAACAAAGTGAAACTCGAAGGCTGTAACAGGAACTGAACCAGAACTTGGAAGTCACATTGAGTGTAGAGGCAGGCAGCTCCAAATCAGAAAGACTTTGGCAGACAAGAAGCCAGAATAGTCCATTCAGGCTGACAAATGTAGTGAGAGGATTACCACCCTAACTTGGCAAGCAGCAGATGACTGCCAGATTGAAGGTCAGGTTGTTCTAGTAGGGAAGTTTGCAAAACTTACTGCTAGTTCGGATCATAGCCTACAGGAAGAGTGCAACTCTCTGGAACTACACTATCCTGACAACTTTTACATTTCTATTGGACAAAAATGCATGCTTGAAATTATATTTGTGATACAGATACAGCATCTTTCCTAGTCATAGATATTTTCTTGTGAGGGCACTGGGAAGGTGAACTAGTTCTTCTTTGGGTGGAACTCTAGCTAAAATAAAAGGCATTTTAACAGAGCATGCTGGTATTTTAGTCTGGTTTTAAAGATGTCTCAGCCAACAGTGAGCAAAGAAGTTTCAAAATTATTACAATTATGTGCTAGGACTTTTTTTTTTGTTCTTAAAACCAAGGTTGGGATCCTAGTGGCTAGCACAAAAGACAACAGAAACTCTGAACAACCTGGAAGATCTCAGGGATTCATGAAGTGTGGTCTTAGCTATCAAAAACTTCTGATGGAGCCATCCCGCCAGAATAATTCATTCCAAAAGGCTAACAATTCAAAGCCTAGCTGGCAGCTAACGTTTTCAACAGATAGATGATTTTGTTTACAATTTACCATATGTTTCAGTAATTTGAGAGAGTGGTTAAAAAGGAAGTGGTATTTTCATGCATGTTTCCAGCAGAAACTTCTCAAAGATGCCAGAGAATAATTTAAAATTCCTATTTAGCATTCTGCATTTAACTCCTGCTCATACTATTCCCTTTTGTTAAAGTGGCATATTTATAGCAAGTATTTTGCATCATGAAAGAAACCCTTTCAACAACCAACATCTATCTTCCTTTTCAAAATGTATACTACACATAAATACAAGTATGATAAATGCAACCCTTATTAATTCAGCTACCCTTTAGTACCTCTAATTAAATGCAAGTTGTTCTCTTATCTCTATGCTATATTATGTTTATTCATACATTTATTTCTTTTGATTTCTCTAAGTTATTTGATTCTGAAGAATATTTTTTGTTTCCCAGTAAAGTCTCAGTTCAGCAAGGTAGCTGAGAACTGTCAAATTCTGAACCATTGCAAACTCGGTAGTCAGTCCTGCAGAGATGAACAGAAAGTTGATCTTTGAATCTCACAGTTCTCCCTGCAGAGTTAGGACAGGGGAATATTTTGGTGTCTTGCACATTGAAGTCCAATACTGCTATAGCTGACAATCTGCAGGAATTTAGAAATACCATTTTGTTAATGTGAAGCAAGATTGGCTGGTAGAATTAAGATTTTGTGGAGGGAAGAAAAATAGGATAACTATGGTTTGGTTTTTTTTTTTTTTTTTGATACATATCAAATATTTGGTAATTGTTTAAAGGTCACTGAAAGAGCACTGAAGAGAGCAATTTTATAACAAGGTTNAAAAAAATAGGATAACTTTGGTTTTGTTTTTTTTTTTTTTTTTGATACATATCAAATATTTGGTAATTGTTTAAAGGTCACTGAAAGAGCACTGAAGAGAGCAATTTTATAACAAGGTTTTGGAAAGTAAGCAAATGCCATAATGCTCCTATGAGTTAGCTGTGTGCTCTGGCATCCCAGAGGGCAAAATGCATCTTGGGGGTACATCCAGGTCAGCACAACCAGACAGTCAAAAAGGGGATTATCCCACTGTGTTCAGCACTGGTACAGCCTTGCTTTGAGTTCTGGGCCCCACAGTTTAAGGATGTGAGGGTCTTTGCATCCAGAGATGGGCAACAAAGCTGGTGATGAGGCTGTAAAGAATGTCCTGTGAGGACCAGCTCAGGACTCTGGATTGTCAAGTTTACAGAAAAGGAGGCTGAGGGGTGACCTCATTGCTCTGTACAGCTTCCTAAGAAAGGGAAGTGAGGTGGTGAGCTCTTCTACCTGGTATCCAGTGACAGGACACATGATAGCTGTTCAGACTTGGCATGAGAGAGCATTTCTTTACCAAGAGGGTGGTCAAACACTGGCACAGGCTTCCTAGAGAGGTGGTCGATGCCCCAAGCCTGTCAGTGTTGAAGAGACATATGTGCAACGTCCATAGAATCATAGAATAGTTAGGGTTGGAAAGGACCTTAAGATCATCTAGTTCCAACCCTCCTGCCATAAGCAGGGACACCTCACACTAAACCATGTCACCCAAGGCTTCATCCAATCTGGCCTTGGACACTGCCAGGCATGGAGCATTCCCAACTTCCCTGGCCAACCCATTCCAGTGCCTCACCACCCTCACAGTAAAGAATTTCTTCCTGATACCCAATCTAAACCTCTCCTGTTTAAGTTTGAACCTGTTATCCCTTGTCCTGTCACTACAGTCGCTAATGAAGAGTCCCTCCCCAGCATCCCTATAGGCCCCCTTCAGATAATACCATGCTTTCACCTTTGGCGAGCCCTGAAGTGATCAGGCAGTTGGACTAGATGATTGTTGTAGGTTCCCTCCAACTGAAATATTCTATTCTAAATTCTGCAAAGAAAAAAGTTGAAAAGCAAAAAATCTCCCTGACAAGAAATTCACTCCCATTCCCTATTATGTAACATATTTATCACCTAAACTTTCAAGATGAAAACACACAATTGTCTTTTTTTTTTTGTGTGTGTGACATGGTGAGTCAGCAGAGCACTCAAAGTGTTGTGAACTGGTTCTATGTACTTATCAGTCACATTGTTTTGTCACAATGAATAAAGTAACTCCAGCTGAATTTTCTTGTACATACTGCAAATGAGATAAAAAAGCAAATCTCTTGGTAGTAAAAAATAGGCCATGTTTCTTCCTTCTCATTAGCTTTGAGCATCAAAGCCCAGTGGCACTGGAATATTTATCTATTAGAATGGATGAAAACACCTAGCAGCCCATGAGACTGAATAAGTAATTAGCCTTGGTTCTTCTGGGTGGATCTCTGTTTCTCTGGCACAAGATGTAAGTCCTTCTGCACATCTCCTACCCTACTCATGAGGTTGCACCCTCCATATTTTGTCACTCTGGACTTACAGCTCAACACCCAGTTACACCTGACTGTGGATCCAGCTATTTCTAAAACGAGAGCTAGTTGATGAATCATGGAATGGTGTAATAGTTTGGGTTAGAACCCCCCGTGCAATAAGCAGGAACATCTTCAACTAGATCAGGTAGCTCAGAGCCCCATTCCACCTGACCTTGACTGTTTCCAGGGATGGGGCATCTACCACCGCTCTGGGCAACCTGTGCCAGTGTTTCACTAGCCTTATTGTATAACATTTATTCCTTCTGTCCAACCTAAATCTACAATCTTCCTGTTTAAAGCCATTCCCCTTGTCCTATCCCTACATGTTCTTGTAAAGATTCTTTCTCTAGTTTTCTTGTAGGTCCCTTTTAGGTAACGGAAGGCTGCTCTAAGGTCTCCCTGGAGCCTTATCTTCTCCAATGTGAAGAAGGTTATGAAGAATGAAGAACATGGCGCTGTAAAAAGTTACCTGAAGCAGCCTCCTTGCAGCATGGTAAAATCTTTAAGAGACATTAAGGAAAGTGTCAAGGCTGCAGTACAGGCTATCCCAACTGTGGCAAACTGGGGTTCATGGAGAACTCTGATCTTATATGAACATGCAGGCATATCCATATTTCTCCCATAGAGCTTCTAAGATCTCTCCATTTGAGAGAATTATAAAACCTCTTGGACACATGGAAAAAACACACAGTGTTTCCCTAAAAAGGACTATGCTTGCATTTATTTGTTTTCTGATTCTGTATTGGAGATATGATTCCAGTAGAATTTGAAAAACAAATTTGTGAACTGAAGCTCTCAATACTTTCACTATTTTCTCATGACAGCTACTATCCCTACAGCACAGCTGTGTTATTCTGCCAACCACAGATACACACACCCCTGATAATGCACTTTAAAATAACAGCAGTAACAGCAGCACAAGTCATTCAGAATTTGTTGTGCTAAGTTTTACAGATATTTACAGGTTTTCCCAGCAGTATATGGAACAGCAACAGAAAAACGCATCTGTGGCTCTAGACAAATGTCATTATTTCAGATAAAATTGGACTATATTACTGCAAAGTTCTATCAGTACAGTTTTATAAAGCTAGGATGATGAATTTTGTTGATATAATTCTCTAAACTGGGGCTGTCTGCCACTGCTATTATTCAGATCAATAACAAAATTACCTTTGACTCAACTGAGAGTTGGATGAAACTTCTAACTTTATTAACAGATGTCAATGTTATTTCTCTTTCAACAAATGCAACTATAACCATATAGCTTGTGTGTTCTTGCAGCTCCATATGTACAAATTATCACTTCTTTGGTATTTCTGCAGCTCAATTTCTTAGTGACTGGCTGCATCCCCAGACACAGCAGCATTCTTATTTTATCTCATAAACTGCAGACACATCTCCTGTAAGGTCAACATGAGTCACCTCCACAAAGCCAAAGGTATTGCTGAACATCATGCTGAATAATCGCATAGATTTTCAGACTCCCGTGAGGTATGATGCTGCGAATCTTTACCAGAAAAATACACCTTGCTGCAAGCAAGCCAATTTTACCATGTAGGAGAGGATTGCTTGCACATATGGGCCTTCATGGCAGCTCTCTTCTCTGATCAAAGGCTAGTTTTGTATCTCCTTTCTAATTTCAGCTTCCTAGCAGGTTCCTACTGAAGAATGTGATGCTGTCTAAATCCTTCAAATGCCACTCCTGTCTCTGCTTCTATATAAACATATTAGATCACTCAATTAGAGATACTCCAGGAGATATTTTAGGAGATGCAGATCCAGATCAAAGGTTTTATGCATACTTGAATTGTGTTTCTTTAGATTAAAGAGGGATAATTTCATGAACCCTACAGCAGTGTAATGAGAGGTTTCAGTTGCTGATGCTTTATTGTTCATCAGATCAAAGGAAGCTTTATTTCAAATGAAGACAACAAAAAATTCACTTGCCTTTCTCAGGAAAACACAGACCCCAATTACATGATTAAGAAACCAGTCACTAACTGACTTGTAATGTTATTATTAAATTGTTCCAAATAATTATTCATAAAGGTTTTAATAGCACAGAAAATACCCAATATTATCCTCTGCAGCATATGAAAATGTCAGGAAACAAAACAAGTTTGTGATAGTTGTGATAGAATTTCCACCATTAAATTCTGATGATTTTTTCTTCTGAGTCATGTTCTCTTGCTTCAGCTGGGATCTATCCAGTGAATTCAGAGGACCTGTGTTACAGAGCAGATTGGTGAGAAGGACATCATCTTTATTTCTCTTCTGGCAATACAAAAATCAGTAGCTTATTTTCACCAGGTGATAGACTCTACTGGTGATTCTGAGGTTAAGAAATATACACGTACACTATATGTACTACATAAACATATATATAAATATATGTGTACCCAAAAATAAACACCTACATATGTATATTCAAACAAAAGACAGGGTGATACATATGCAAATGTCACTCCCAAACATTAACTTACACAAGTTTATTCCTTGCAGTAAAATGACAAACATCTTGCGCATTGTCTTACCAGAAATGGTGGGGATTAGTTATCCAGAGGTAAAAGAGCAAAATCAACAACAAATCCTGAAACTCTTAACTGTTAATACAAGTTCTAGCCTACCCAAATGAGACAGGCAACAATAGAAGGGCATGCTGTTATTGATTAATTAATGTGAGTCACTGAGCATCCTGCATCTCCTAAAAGCTTCTCTTCATAAAACAGCTGGCAAGACAGTTACTCCCTTTTCTCTGTGCCAAATTCAATTACTTTATACTTAAGTACAATATTAAATTTAGACTAAATAAGCTGTTTACTGTTGTAAAATCCAGTTGTCTTCTTTTCCCATGGAGATAGAAATAACTTGTTTTAAGAAGGTCCCTCATCGCTATAGCTGTTATCACCCCAAAAGAAGGATAGCCATATGCTTTAGACTCAGGCCCTTCAGAGTTGTGATAAATAACTTACAATACACCTGAATGGAAGGACTGCCACAGCCTTGAACAGAAGAATCAAAAGATTTTACCCTAAAATACTTCACAGATGGAGGCCTAAACCCCAAGAAAGACAAGAAAGCAGGTTTTGTATCCACAGTTTCTTGCTATGAGACAAACTATGTTAAATGAGTTGCCTCCACAATGTTTATCCCAGTCACCCCTTCCTCCCAGTCAAAGCATCTGAAGTTCACCAAAAACTTTGAGTCATTCCCTGATCAGGTCACATTCTGCTCACCTACATGAGTCCCACCGAAATGAATATGATGTTTGCTTTTAGAAATGAGAGTCAACAGTGACTCAGGTTTCTGAACTGACTCCATCTGCTCATCCAGCGAGTGCTAACTAAGCAACGTACCAATCCCAAGAGAGAGGATTATGGAAACAACTTTATGGCTACCGAGGAGCTCAGAAGCTCTTCCAAGCTTTTGGAGCTATCTGCAGACTGTTTTCATTGACAGTCACAGGTAAGAAACACTACCACGACTTCCATATTTCCATTCACCTCACCAAGAATGAAGCAAGGACCTGCAAAATGTTAACTACCTTCTGTAAAACTTATCAAAACATTAAGCTGGTAAAAACCACTGACATACTGGAATATGGTCATGGGTTTGGATACAGTGGATTTCCACCAAGAATAGATCACAAGGACTACAGCATTTCTGTGCTCATTACCCTTATCAAGCTTTCACACTGCAAACATAACAAAGATTGCAGTATTTTCTTTTGGATAGACTCCCTTAGGAGGCTAGCGCTTTGGGCTGCAGGTAAGGAAACTTGCCCTTTGTGTACTTGCTAGTAAAATGATACATTCTGGGTTACCAGCTTAGTGACAATTCTTTACCTCCAAGTTGCACTCGGATTGCTACAGACAAAAGCAAACCTGATTTTCCACAAATACTGAATTCTTCTACATTTCCCTCTTTGGATAAACAGAAGTATAAACAGCCTGAAATAATTAAATTGGAAAACGGATTGTATCAGAGTGAATCTAACAGACATCGACTGAAACATATTGCATTATAGACTTAATTTTTTATTTTAATTAATCAAACTCAGAAGCAAGTAAAATGGACTTATTCAGCAGTATACTTCACCTTTGACAAGACTATTAGAAGCAGAATACTCAATATATCAGTTAAAATATCAGAATTTTTAAAGCTCTTACAAGTACTAAGAAAGGTAATTTACTCTGAGTAAGCATTGTTCCATACTTTGGCAAGTTTTATGGGGCTTTGACTATCAGGTAACTGACTAGTGCAATTTCCCATTTACTGGTATGTCTTCACTGTTTTTTTAATTTTATCTATAGGTCCTTAAATTTAAGACATGGGGAAGTATTCAGGAGCAGAAGAGAGACACAACTTTGGAAGAGCTGGTTATTTGTTTCTAGCCACCTGTCCACCAGAATGGTGGAGATTCAGTAAATTCAGCTCTGTTGCCCAGAATGTGGCCTGGAAGTCATGCAAGTGGTACTTCCTTGCTAAGGTTTGCCCAAGAACAGAGGCTTAGGCATCCAATACAACACTTCTACCAGCATTCTAGTTATTTCATTTTAGATAGAACCTTATATCCCAAGATTCAATTCTCCTTAATGCTAATGAGGACTTGTTATGTTTGCAGACAATACTCAAATGATTCCAAGTTGGCACCAGCAGCAGCATTGTACTGCTTACATGCATGAACAGATTTAGAATAATACACATTATTAAAGTCCTGAACTCATTCACACAGGAGACAACATTTAGGTATAATAGTGGAAGCCACATGGCCTGGATGAAAGCCCAGTCAGTCAGTGAAGATGTTTCCACTGATTTCAGCAAGCTTTACTACACTAGATATTACATCCCAGTAAATTATTGCAGACCACAGGATTCACATTAGTCCAGCAGTGATTTCAATTCAGCATCTTCTTTTTCTCTTTTTTGCACAAATAAGACTTCTGGGGGGGGGGGGGGGGGGGG
>NDXB01020268.1:3482-26683 GCA_002631895.1 Agapornis roseicollis | reverse complement strand
AAGAACGGGAGGGGGGGGGGGGGGGAGGGGGGAACAAAGAAAAATCTAGAGAGAAAGTGTGCATCTGACCTCTGTTTACAGAAATATTGCTGACTAAACTTTAGAAAAGCAGTTTTGTGATGCACAGATGTAATGGAATTGAGTCATTGCCATTTAGCTGAGCAACCTTTGTAGTGATAAGAAACCAGATGCCAAGCGTGCAATAGGCTGCGTATGGAAAACATGCTGCTTTCAGTTTGAATTTACCAGGTTAAAGTTGCTGGTACCAAGATCTCCAGTTCAGTAGCATTGAAGCAAGCAGTTGAAGTGACCAAATGTGTTACAGCATGAGAGCTGCCTGCCTTGTCCCTCTGCTGGAGTCTCTCTGCAGGATCAGTGTTGGCAGAGAATAATGTGATGATGGCAACAGTAAATGTGGCAGTTTATATGCTTATATAGTTTATATGTTGGTGTACTAGTGCCAGACAACAAAATGGGGACAACCATAGAATGACATATGCTTTAGTCCCCACCTAACCCCCTGGGTTGTACCCTCTAGAAAACAGACAGGTGAGTTATGTGCCCAAATTAATCTTCCTTTCACAAATCAATGTGGAAAATAAAAGTAATCCAAAAGCAATTTGTACTAACAAATTGCATGCAAGTTAGATATAGAAATTCTTTATTTTTTTCATTGATGTCATTAAATTCAGTTATCTGTGATCTCCAGTGATCACTGACACTATGACCAGGGTTAGGAAAAAAAGGATTTCTAGGCTTCGATGGTATGGCTGGAAGATTAAGGAGAATAGGTCACCTTCAGTGAAGTATGTCTATTCAGGGCCTTGCACTTTGACACTGATGTAATCTATAGAAAAACAGAGGGACTAAATCTTTAATGAAAATGTCACTATATTGTTATTAGAGACATAGAACCATGTACAAAGCAGACCAGTACATGGAGAGTCAAAACACACGCTCCAACAGTCTTCAGCCCAGTCAGAACAATACCTCCTTTGAAATTCTATTACAGCTATGATTGTAATCAAAGGTCAGTAACAGTCCTGCTGGTCGTGGTAACTTGAAAAACACACTTTAGACTACATGGTATTTCTGACATAATCTACCTGCCAAGAAGAAATGTAAATATTTGAAAAGCACTAGAGTACACAAGAATGGTGCAACAGTTAGGTACTGAATACCATGCAAATATGGTCTAAATTCCACCTACATCCTTGTGAGCAGGGTTCTCACCCAGCTCTCTCCTGAACACATTCCTTAAGCTACCTGAGCTGCTGTTCCAAGGCTCTTATTTCTCTCCATCACAAGGATGTAACTAGAATTAAGATTTCTTTGGAATACAGACTTGACAGCTAGATCCTCAGAGGGCCCTTAAGGTGAAAAACAGCTAAAGCCTTTAGCACTGACGCCCCTGCCTCACAGAATTCACAGTTGCTACTAGGGCTCTCAGGCTCCCTCTGCCACTTGAACCCTGCAAAACAGGCCTGACAGAAACCAGCAAAGATGAGTATGAGTCACCTGACCTGACAATCAGAAACTTGAGTAAGGATGAGGGAACTGATTCTGTCAGTCAAAGGGACCACGTCCAAAACATCCCCAGATCTCTCTTATAGGCATCTCCTTTAGGCATCTAATAGATCTCTCATATGGGCAATATAATTGCTGATGTCCTAGACATGACATGTCCTGTTACTGGGTAAGGGTCCAACTGTCTCCATCCTGTACCACTATCTCCCTACTATCTCCAACAGCACCACTGTTGTTGCTACAGCACTACTCTGGAGGTGCACAACCAAAAGCAACAGCGTCTTCACCAAGTGAAGGGACACAGTATTATCTTCATGTGAGATTCACAAAACGGGCTTTGAGGATCCAATCCAACAGGTGTATCCTCAGCATGCTGGCAGATGGTAGACAATATTGGGGTCATGTATTTAAAAATACTATTTCCCACATGAATATTGCAGGATCTTCTAACTGTAAAGATTATTGTCTTGTTTCTGAAAAGATAACTTTCTTGCTGCTCTGATCTTACAAATTTCTAATATTAAAAAAAATTACAATGTTTATAATTTACAAAACTTAATATTTTATAGCATAGGTAGCTGAATTTCCATAGATTGCATGCAACAAGTTGTAAATCCCTCCACATGACCACCATAACTAATACAGTTTTCACAAAAGACATTTGCATCACTCTCAGTTCTGACCGTTGTGCTTCCAGGGTGCAGAGAGGCAAACCAACCTGTCAGATCGCAGATACTCTAGAAGTGACATATTGTAAGTTAATTTATTCCACACCTCCCAGCAAGACGCACATTCTTCCGGAGAAGTGCTAAGAGAAACATAGCATTGTTGAGTTACAATGACTTCGTACAAACAAGGGTGGAGTTGAAATTCATGATTATCACGAGGAGACAAGTTTAGCCTTAAGTATGCAAGCATTGTATTTGTCTTCATTACACTATCCAACAACACCTGAACCAAACAAACATGATTGCAATTATTCTGACATTCTGATGTTTTATACTGTAACTGAAAGTCATTCCAGGAAGCAAAATTCCGACTCATTTGACTTCCATAATATGCTAAAATACAAACAGAGTTTTAGACTCATAAAATAAATATTTGCCATAGAAACAATTTATCTGCACCTATCTTATCAGGCTTTCTCATAAAAAATATATAATTCCCTTCTGTAGCAACAGTCAAAGTCCAAGTTCTGGTCATTTAAAGGGTCTATTCTTTTCAGGCTGGTACTCTCACTAGTCAGAGTAGATTCTACCTGCTGTTCCATTACTGTAGTAACTAACTTCCCTTTATCACCCATTCCACGTAACAGATGATGCTCCCAGGCAATAAATCATTACCACAGAGGAGAAAGCACAAGCAAGACAGTTGTTTCAAGTTTCTCCATTATTTTAAAGCTCTTCAATGACATTCCCCTTACAGTCAGAGAACTGAAGATCAGGTAAGAGAACTGAACTCTACTCTGGTTTGATATTTCTAGATAACTGTAGGAATTCCAGGCACAGAGTCACTTAGCTCATGCTACCTGTTTCCTGTCAAAGGTAGAGCTGCTTTAAAACACTAAAAAAACATTTAACTGAGTCAATGCATAGTACAGTAGCACAAATGTAAATCTGTATTGATAGACTCAAAATGTGAAACCAACCAAATTAACAGTCACCTTGGAATGATTTGTTGAAAAATGAGGGAATAAACTATTTCCTGAAAACAGTGAAGCACTGCTAAAGGAGAACAGTGAAAGGTAATTTTAAAGTAGCCTTTCTTCTCAGCACAAAAGAACCCAGATTGTCCTTATCAGGGAGGAGTTGCAAAGCTTGCCTCCGCAGTCCTACAAAGAAGTGCTTGGAATTTGAGACATAGCTTACCACCGACCAGTAGAAATTCAGGTCAGAAAATGTAGGAGACAGTAAGGCTTGTAGAAACGTGCCTGCCTGCCCATGCAGAGGCTTCCCATTGTGATTCAATTGGATCTGCCTAATACATGCTTAAAACAACAAGAGGATATTCAGAAATGTGCACATACACAAAATGCCTCTACCTTCCCTTCCCACAAGGTCTCAAGAACTTGTCTACAGCATTTGTACGGGTAAACTCACAGTATAGCTTCCCTAAATACTGAAGGTGAATGTTTTCATTCCAGCAGCAATTAGGTTTTGTGACTTGTGAGATCTATAAAGCTCATAGGTCATTTATATTCACAACTTTCATTTTAAAAAACAACAGAAATAGTAACTACCATTAACCTCTCAGGGGTCTAAGAACCTTCAGAAGTGAGGAAGGTGCTGCAGAGAGAAGTCCAAGACCAAATGATGGGAAGGTTCACAATATTTTTGGCCTCTTCTCATCCACTCCAGTTATTTCCTTTCTATTTTTCAGAATGACACCCAAAACATTTTATGCACTGAACTCTTAGAATTATGTATGACTATTATGTACATTTACCTTCCTTAGCATAGAATAAATTACACCAAGTATAGGGATCGATAACTATTTTAAATGTTTCCAAGGAAAGTTATATTTATGCTAATTGAAGCCTGCCCTGACTACACAACCAGTGTATTTCTCAGCAATGTTTCAGCCAAACATCTGTTATCTAACCGGGCATTTGGAAGATTTCTAAAGGAGTCATATTTGCCAAACCAAAAGCTTGCTCTAGAGACTAGATAGACTTTTCATTTTAAAGTACAGAGTAATTCAACAAAGTATTTCTAGTAACATTAGGAAAGTGAATTGAGTCACCATGGCACTGCTTTTAGTTTACGAGCATATATTACATGTAGAAGGTTTTGGTCAACTACAGCAGGTCAGACACTAATCTCAGCCACATCCACTCTCACAAGCAGTTAGCTTACAACTTGACTCAAGCTGACATATAGGTGTAAATTAAACCATGAATTCTGACACTGGTTTTAGCAGGAGAGAGAGAGTAGGATTTGTAAGGGACACACATTTATCTAGACAGGAAATCATCCTGTCCCATGAATTGCACAGGATCCCAAAAAGTAGATGATGTAGTTGTGCTAAAGGCTGGAGAAGATGACAAGCAACTACATGACTCACTTTTTGTTACATTTTACTAGAATATAGTTAGAAGAGGATGACAGTAAGTTTAAAACTTCCCTGTTTAGAGATGTGTGGTACAGTAACCACCTTTTTCTCCAGATGAGGATTCCCACATAGGCAGCTGATAGTGCTTTTTTCTTTGTCATTTTTTTTTAATCATCCAGTTTTGATGTACAGACATCCCATGCAAACCCAAAATTAAAAATCCTCGATGATGTGACACTGAGAATGGGAACTCAGCCCATACTGAAAGCTTACAAATGCTGCAATAAAACAGATGAATCAAAACTGACACAAAAGAGATGTCAAAGGTTTGGTCCGGTGTGACAGTACCTTCAGTCACTAAACTATCTATTATTCTCTGGCTAGGCAGTACTTGGACATACTGCTGCATAGATAAAGTTGATTACCACCATATGCAAATTGTTAGCCGTACTATATGTCATATTTGTGTTGTCCAATCCAGAAAAAAAACTCAGCAAAGGAACTGATGTGCAAATTAAACTGCTTGTCATCCTCAAATTTGGTTCGTTGGGTTAACAGATAGTGAGCGTTATATTGCTGCTCTTAATGGGACTGATATCTTGCAGGTAGAGAGAGGGGAAGGAGAGTGCAGAACAAAAAATTCCCATTAATAACCTATTTAGAGACTGGAGGTATGGGTGAGCTAATAATGTGGCCTTTTTCCTCCCCTTCAACAAAAACAAAATATAAAACTATGCATTATTTTTCAAGTTATGAGGCATGAAACAGAAACTAAACCTAGCAATACTGCGCTACCACAGCATGAAACAACTGCCCATGCAGGAAAGAAGATGTTTCTATTATGGATATTTGATCAACATGGATTATAGAGTTCTGAAGACACTCTGTGTTTACTCAGTTGGCTACCAAAATGGATAATTAGTTTTTATTAGCTGTAATGCAGCCACTAAGCGTTTTGAACACTTCATGCCAAAACATATCAGAACACATACCTGTCACCACGCCACTGAACTGAAAACTAGTATTGTGCAGTAAAAGGCTGAAAAAAGTAAAGACACAATAGACCTTCAGACTGGAAAATATAGTGCTACATCCTTCCGTGACTCAAAAGTGCCACTGCCTTCATTACTGAAGCATAAAGAATAGCAATTATACCTAAATCCTTCTGATGTTTACCATTAAAGGACAAATTCAGTAGAATGCTTACACTTAGATTGCCTTAAGAGAAATCAGAACTGTCACTTTATATAAAAATATGGCTGTTCACAGCTGACATGCATAAGTAATTCAACAAAAGAAAGCTGTAAGAACTTCAATTAAGCAGAAGATGCAGGGAAGCCTTTCAAAACCGAGTTTGGAAGGAGCTGTACCTTTCCCAGAGCATTTCTTAGCGCAGAGAAGTGCTAGGGGTGAAGTCTGTCCCTCGGGTCTCCTTTTATTTATGTTTGAACCTGCAGTAGTTGGCACGCACGGAGGTACCGCACCTGACTGCGCTGAGGCGCTGAACCCCGCTCCCGAGCGGGCAAGTTTAGCACTGTTTCCTCACCTTTAAGACCTTTTAAATACACCCAGTGTTTGTCCCCCATAAAGAGGTTTCAGAGGGGCTTGGCTTGCCAAAGGCAGTTTACGAACAAGTTAATCTTTTGCTGCCTTTCGGGCCAGGGGAGAGCAGTCATTTCCACCACCACTGCACACGCAACCCCGGCAAATTCAGACCCGCGTTTCACAACAGCCGACTGCCTGGATTCCAGGTCCTCGCTGCCGTGCAGGGCGAGCTCTAGGAGCCGAGGGCAGCCTCGCCAGCCGCAGGGACGGTGAGCGCCGGCTGGAAACCAGCACCAGCACCGCAACCACCACCTCCACAACCACCACCGGCCGGCTTCGCCCCGGCCCCTGAGACTCAGCCCCGGCTGCGGCGGCCCCGCGCCCCGCTCATCTCCCTTCTTCCCCGCCGCTCGCCCCCACTCACCGCCACGGAGCCCGAGGAGGAGGCGACGAAGACGCGGATCACCATCTTCACCTCATGAGCCGCGCCACCGGACGGGACGGGGCAGCGAGGCTGCAAGGATACCGCTCCCCCGCAGGGATCGGGACGGGGAGAAGAAGGCCTCCGCGCTCCACCCCACCGCCCCCCGAGGGCGGCCGCTGCCCGCAACACCCAGTCCCCAGCGGCGGCAACCCCTCTCGGACGAACCGGGTCCGGCTCCTCACTGACAGGAGGCAGGCGATAACGGCAAGAGGCGGGAAAGGTGGTGGCGGCGCGCAGGGGCCGACGGGCGCTGTAGTTCTTCCCGGGCAGGGCACAGCCCTCGGCACCGCCCTGCCCCACCGGCACGGCGCCCGTAAGACGGCAGCTGCGTGCTCCGAGCCGGGCCCCCTCCACCCCGGGGCTGCCCAGTGCCACCGTGGTGTTTGAGAGGCCGCGGAGGGGCTTGTGCGCCCTCCAGGTGCGCTGCCCACAGGTCGAGGTGACCCCAGCGCACGATGGGCAACGTCCACTGAACGATGCTCTCCGCCGTAAGGGCTGCTCCTACCTGACAGCTCGGCCTGCCTGGCTGTTCCCAGTGCTCCTACCCTGTGTGCAGCCACCACCTCTGCCCCGCCACGCCTGGGTCTGGCCTCCCTGGCTGCCACTTACAGCGGTGGAAAACGTTGCCCTTCCACACAGGCTACATAGGCATATTCCTGTCAGGGCAGGTAAAAGGGACAATGGAAGGGAGGTGTTAGGCCACTGTGCAAGAGGGCTCTTTGATACCATACATCTCAAAGGAGTCAAACAGCGCTATTTGCACTCCCTGGTATAGAAGTACAGCTGTCAATAGTGACAGCTGTGGAACAGATGTTATTAATCAACAGGATAAGCAGATAACCCCAAATAACCCTTCACCAATCAGCTCATCTGCAAGTGACCAAAAAGAACTCCTACATCCCTCATCAGCTTTTGGTGCCACAAGGATATGGCCTGTCTTTATTTAAAGACTCACAACCACATAGCTGGCAGCTTTATATGTGCAACCACAGTAATAACCCTCATCCTCTTGCTACCCTACAGGCAGCCAAATGGTTACTCTCTCCTTCTGAATAAACTCTCCTTTCCCACTGTTTCATCCCAATGGCAAAGTGTGTAGTGTAAGCCTCCTTCACACCTTTGCATCACCACCACTCTCACTGAACTTCCATTGTCCCCACTAAGCACAGACCTCAACTCACTGCCAAATATACCCTTAAAGCTTTCTTTACATTTTAATATTGATCATTTATTTTGAAATCCTGAAGGCCTCATGGAAGGTACCTAGCACAATCCATTAAAAAATAATCAGGATTCTCAGTGCTCATTCTAAGTTTGATTCGTAACTTGTGGAGGTCACTCAGAGGTTCCCACTGACTTCACTGTCTTCTGGAGCAGAGCTCAATATCAGCAATATCAAGCCAAATCCTGTAATGGGAATTCAGTTACTAGTCTTGCAAAGATCTAAAACTATGCATTACTTTGCTTTCCTGAGAGTGCTTGCTGAAAAAAGTAAACCTCATTGGAGAAAACTTAGGTACAAAGGTTAAGGTTTTCTGGCTTCAGTGCTCCCGTCTTCATCGGAACACAATTCTTGCTATGGGAACCACAAACAGGAGAGGAAGAAGTGTTTACTGGTTAATTGCTGCTGAACAACCAGCACAGGAGGTAAACATTTATTTTATGTTGGTTTGTAAGGTAACTCCAAGCAACTTGTTAAAATTCTGTGAGTAATTATAGGAATGTGCTGGAAAATCCCCATTACCTTACTCGGTGAATTTCCTTTACACTGCAGGATTCTTTCTGGCAACATATTTTCTTGTGTTTCTCTCAGTTTTCTTTGAAAGATGGAGATATTTCCTTCCCACTTACTTCCCTATTTACTCCCTACTAAAAAATACTGGGTTTAATATTCTAATTTGGCCATACTGTTATTATATGAAACAAATAGAAGGGCATCTCACTGCAGCAGATTGCATTTGATTCTCTCAGAGCACTGATAATAACATTAAATTATAATATTAATAACTCCTGCCTTTTAATATATTTCTTAAATATAGCAAAACAGAAAAAGAGAAAGCAAAGTCTGATTCCAAAGTGTGCTGAACATCTTTAACTCTCACCAAATAGACGAGTATGCTCCTACCTCTCAGAGACAGCCTTGAAACAAAACCAACAACTAGAGAAACCCTGTGGCTTCTCAGTAGCAACTTTGATGTAGCGTGGGCATTGAGAATCCAGCCAACTTTTTTATTTCTGTCATTTGCTAGTGTTTCCATACACACAAAGTAGCTAGATCTGACATGGAAGAAATCCATACAGTTAGGAAAAAGAAATATTACACTGAGAAGTTGAAGATTTCAAAGCTTGTAGAGCAGCCTCTTACTTTACATTGTTCCTAAGCAGAGAACTATTACTCTGTGTAGGGTAAAACCTATCGGACATTGCCATGTGACGTTTTGCACTTTGACATGTTGTACAGGTGAAGACTGGCCATCCCCTTCTGTCCTGCAGCTGCTGTTTGCAAATATCCTGAGGCCATAACCTCTAACTCCATTTCTGTTGTACATTTCTAGAGGTGCGAAGTCCAAATTGTAAAACATTTAGCTAAGTAGAAAAAAAATTATAATAAATTAAAAACATCATTAAAATTATTTATGAGCAGCTTTTTGTGTTTACAGGGGTTGCAGAAACACTGCAGTCTAAGACTGGAGGTGAAAACGTAGATTTATGGAGGGCAGGGGATAGTTTCGAAACATTTAATGGTAAGAATGATTCACTGTTATACCAGATCTTCATGGAAGATTAAACAGAACTTTACTGCTGCTAAGGTAACAAAGAATATGCAAAAAACAAGGCTTGAGAGTTTGTGAAAATAGGAGTATGAAAGTACAACCTTGGACAAAGAAGATTCTAATTGTGATAAAATATTATTTGTATAGCAAGATGCAACAGGCATAGGAGGAAAATTCTGAAGAAATAGAATACTATGCTAAGGACTGAAAAAGTGGTTAAGATGTCTTCATCTCTCACCTGAAAGGAGCAGTCTGTTTGAGAGATTTCAGAAGTTTTCTGGTCTCTGGCTTGTTAATACCCATCAGTTATTCCTCTGGGTTCTGTGAAACATTGCTACTAAGCAGTAAATTCACACAGACACTGCAATATCTACATACCTAAAAGGGTCTTCTGCACTTCTTAAAAATTCTAAGTACCAGCACATGTCAAAAATCACTAGTGTAGAGTGTCGTTAAAAGCTCTGACAGTCCTGAGCAATCTTCCTTGGTAGAATTGTGATTGTCATGCAGCTAAAATGATAAATAATAGAGAAAACAGAATGTTCCAACTTCAATAGATCTACTGAGTATCATCAGCTGATCTCACATTGCAGATCCCAAGGGAAAGTATATAACTTAAAGGCTCCAAAACATACCAAATGGCCAAAGTAACATGACATAAGTATAGGATTGTTCCACTTGTTAAGTAATGGCACTAACTGCAGTGGCTGATAGCCTATAAATATCTTGGCTAGACACAACCTGAAAGCATATGAGATGATGCAGTTTGAAGCCTGATTCTCTACATACACTCTAGAAGCTGCTATATAATTAAGATGTTCTCTTAATCACAGAAGAAACGTCCAAGGTGCACTCTTTCAGATATGCATTAATGCCTACAGTTGTGCATACTACTATGACTCCTCCTATACACGGAGGTCCTAATACAATAGGTCAAGCAGCTCCTGGTCACCCTTTCCCTTGCAAAAATGGTTTTGGAGGTCTTGCAGATCACACCAAAGTCTCCCAGTAGCAAACTCAGTTTCACACAGGACACTTTTCTTTCCATAACTTTTGCTGTGGTCAGAGGTTTACATTCAGAGCATTTCACAGCTTTCCCCGTGGTCAGATTTTAGAGATAACACCCCAACATAGAGCTTTTTTTCTTTTTACTTGAATTATTGAAGTGCTACAAAGCACAGGTATTAGAGTAGATTCTTAGGAAGAGACAGAGCAGGAACCATTTTGAGAAGGGTTTTGATTCTTGCATTCACAAATTTGTAGCAAGCTGGGGAAAGCAGAAAGGTATGGCTGTTCTTGATTTCAGAGTGCTGAGTAAGCCTTCCTTAAAGCCATTTAAATCTAAACATGCCTAGGTAATTGGAAAGCTATATAACAGTCCATTCTTCTCAGCTGCTGCCCTTTAGTTCAAGCATGACTAGTTGTCAGTATCTGTGGCTGCTTTGATTCCCTCTCTGAATTCCTAATACTAAGAACCTTTGAAAATAAAATCTTTTTCCTGTGAAACACTTTATCTGATGTAGCTCAGTCATCTGACTTGTAATAACTGAACCCGGAATTAATAACAGCTTCCATGCTCTGTATTAAATAAGTCATCATTCCTTAAACTTACAGCTACATTGTGTAAGAGGTACCAGAGTTCATTTTCTACTCATGCCTTTAAGGATGCCACCATTGCTGTAGCTGGTCATTCTGGCAGAGGAATCCACACAGGTTTCAATCAGTGCCCAGCCTTCTACCCTGTTTGCTCTTACAACCCAAGCTGTTGTAAATAAATCAGGCCCAATACGGTGAAGCCCAGCAGGCTTGCATTTCTTGATTAAATCAAACTTGTGAGCAGTTTCTTCCTTTCTTCTTTTTTTTTTTTTTAACATTGCAATTTAGGGCAAGGATTCATCCTTGTTTCTGCTAAGTTGAACAACCTTTCGTAATCCACATCAATGCAGAGGGGTGAGGGATGAAAGCCCCCACAAATCTCATTTCCCATCTGCAGTTCCAATGAAACTTAAATTACTGAGCACTCAAGATGTGAAGTGCACTCAGAGAGCAGTCATAGAGCATTACATTCCTGCCAAACCTTTTCTGGGGGACCTTCTGCCAAGCTCTTGGAAAAACAATCTACCACCACATTCATTTTGGCTGGTTTCCAGCTGGTTTTCCATGTCTGTCCAGTTTCACTCTGACAAGGCACTTTAGAAGATTCATTTCTTGCAGGATCCAGGAGAAGTGGGTCAGCAATGATATTTGTGTATAGAAGGACAAAGAGCAAGCAACTTTGTGGAGAATAAGAAGCAGCTGAGATCATGAATACTGTAAGCTTTCCTGAAGCATTATGCACCAAATGAACTAAGAATAGTTATTATTTTATAGTACTTAGGCGTTTTCACAAAACAGAGGTGGGGGGAAATCTCAGACTTGGAAATCTGGGGTAAATATGAAGATAAAGGTTATATGTACCATTTCAAGCCCACAAACAGAGGCCACATTCACATTGTGGGGCACAAGGCTGTACTTGGGCACAGGTTTGAGGTGACCTTTACAAACAAGCAGGGAAGAGACATTGACCCACGCTAATCATCATCCCAGAGCTAAAGGCATCCACATACGCAGCGTGGGTGACCTAGGCATTTTGTGATGGCTCTTGCCCTGTTGCAGGTGTATCCCATCTTTCTGGAGATGACGCATAATTGGCAGAGCCCTTCCCTGCAGACAGGATGTGCAGATGGCATGAATTTAACTCCATAAAAGCAGAGCAGATGGCTGCAGCCAACCTATTGGCATCCTTCTAAACTAGGGGAGTGCTGCTCTGATGACATCAGAGGCTGCATGGGCAATGGCCAGGGAGAATGAAGGGCTGAGGAAAGCATGTGGGTCCTTTTTTCCAAACTGGACAGGGGACTGGTAGAGGGAGAAGGCAGAAAATGAGTAAGTGGCAGCAGGCATTAGGGATGTGATGTGTTGCAGACAGGCTGTATTGACCTACATGGGAAATGATTACAATTTCATGAGCTGGTGTGAACAGAGAGGACCCTCTCCTGCCTGGAGAGAAGTGGAAGAAATGTGGACTCACAGTAGGAGCACACTGGATAGAAATGAGCTGCCTGGCCTAGCATCACCAGGTCAGCATAAATACAACTTATGAAACTAATACACTGAGCAAAGGAGTACAAAGGAGGCAATATAAGCCAGGCTAAACCTGCAGCTAAATAAATGAGAAACCATACAAGATCTGAAGCAATGAGTAGATAAGTCATGGCCCTTCCATGCATCTTGTTATAGTCTCAACCCAGGCTCTTTTGTGCTAAGAATGTATCTGTCAAAGCAGATACACTTTTTGTGTTATTTGGTAAAGTAACCCTGAAAATTTGGTAACATTATTTATTCCTTTCAGATTTGTGGCAGTTTGTTACATTTTGCATTTCCATGACCTGTTTTCCACACCACGTTTTCCCAGGTCAGCCATTCAGTGAGCTATTACTCTGCCTCAAAGCTATCTGAGATTTATTTTCTACTGCCATAAAGGTACTGGAGAGGTAGTGGTTGGGAATTAATACTTTCTATACAGAGCTCATTAACCTATAACTGTTAGAATCATAGAACTATTGTTCAGCTCTAAAATGCAAAGTGGCAAAAATGCAAAGTGGCATTTTTAGCATTTCCTAAAAGCTAGCTACAAAACCCAATACTGTTATGCTTGGTCACGTTTGACCTTACCAGCCCTTCTTTGCAGCCAAAATTACCTTCTTTGTGCCCATGTTTGCTACTGGGAGAACTGATGGTTGACACAGTAAGTATGTATTACTTTTGTCAGTGAAGGCCTCGCTCAGGGCAGCTTCCAGACTATTCTGAGCATGACTTTGATGGTAAGAACAAAAAATTAATTCACTTTTTTTAATTAATTGGAAAAGGTTGGTGAAAGACACACAACTGGTTTTCACTGGAAATCTGTAAAACAAACAAAGGAGAAGTTAAGAGAAGTTACCAAAATTAATATTGCCACAAGAAATGTTATCTCCTCCATTCATCCAAATCATCTTCTTAAGATACATACCTTCCATTTCACTAAGCAATGGGCATATCATGCATCCAGCAGGGTCTAGTCTGCTGTTGTACTAATGGCATGGCAAGGGTACACACGTCAAAGCTGCTATTGATTCTTTCTAAATGCATCTGGACTGAACTAGAATTACTTTCAGAATAGCAGGTATGAAATAACTAATGAGGTTTTGGCCCAGCATCTTGCTAAACCTAACAGCAACCTTTCGCTCTAAGAGTCTTTTGGGGATGAATTTGAGTGCAGAATATGACCCTGGGTTATGTCAGAATGTTAGATTGGATTACATTTTGAAAGAAAAAAAAAAATCAAGGAGATTTTTTTTAGCCAGTAGAAATAAACCTAAAATCTTAGGGTTCGCAAGAGCAAGGCATGCAAAGTGGCTTATTTTGGACAGTATACATGTCTCAGTCATAACCTGTTTCAGCCATGAATTGGTCAGCATAGGCTGCTCTTAGGGAACTCTTGATAAAGAAGATACAATTTTTAAAAAAAAATATCTTTTAAGGAATTATTTTCTTGTTTAAAGAAAATTGTCTTTTGACCGCAAATAGACAAATATGATACCGTAGGTATGTCAGACCGTTAGCAGGTCAATATCTGTGATGCCCAGTCTACTTTCTACACTTAAAAAATAATAATCTAGATAAATTCTATTTAAAATATCAGGAGGTAACTTGACTCAATATTCATTTTTAATGTGATGAGTGCAGTCTAGAAAAGCAGCATTGAGCGCACCCTCAGAAAACTCTGAGTTTTGCAGCAGACCTAGTGTGTAGCAGGTACAGAATCACAGAATCATGTATATCTTGTATGTCATGTGTATCTTCTTTAAAGCAATTTCTGACAGACAGCTTCTCAATATTTCTTTCAGGATCTTTCCATTTTGTCACTCACAGGGATGCAATCCTTAAGCATGACAATAATTGTTTGTCTTGGTTTTCATACCTACAGGCATCTTCTCCATCTAACTCAGATTCAGCTTTACCTGTGGTATTTTCACTCTGTCTCCATGTTGCTGTCACTTCCAAGCTTGGGTTGTCTCATCTGTTTGTCTGAAAGCTGCATCTAGATGTTGAACCAATGAGACTGATTTTGATGGGACATGGATATAATGAAGATCACAGTTGATGATGTCGTTTCTCTCATAGGCTGGAATTCATGTTTTAAGAATAAACCCTTTAGGGATTCAGAACAAACTTCTTGTGAGGCTGATCAAAAACAGTGCCATGAACTTCCCCAGGAACTAAGGGCTATTTATACTTCTCAGTACAAGTTACATTAACAAATAAATAAAACCAAGTGAACTGGGTTACAATATTTCTCCTATGTTTGGAGTTTGCTGAATTCCAACAGAGATGAGAACCTTTGTCTGTGAAGCAAATCTTTTTCATCTGCCGCAATGGAAATTCATGTCTTGTTCTAATATGGGAAATGAAAGCTGTTCCCAAATGGATTTTGTGCCACAGAGCTGGTTCGCCTGCAGAAGCAGCTCTCCTATCTACAAAATATTTGTATGGATTTATTAAATTGGAATTGTACCTGCCTACATAATACATTTTATGATGTTTACATTCTTTGGAGATTTAGGAGACTAGAGAAGAAAACAAAAGCACTGCATACAGTCTTAATCTCGGCTCCCCACTCTCCAGTTCCTTCTCTGACCTTGGAAGTTTTTGTAGTACCAATTTACAGCATTTTCAAAAATGTTAGTTCTTTTCTAAAGGTTTTGCTCCCCTGATTTTTTTTAACTAAATAAACATTGCTTATTTTAATTAAAAAAAAAAAAAAGAGAGAGAGAAAGAGTTTGTTTTAGTTATAATGAATGATTCATAGCTCTTGCAGATCATCCAGGGATGCCATTCATCGTTAATGATTAAAATGCAGTAATAAAAGATGAAATGTTTGAAAGTCAACAGTGATGCCTCTGAAGGCACATCTTTGACAGAAATTGCTGACAGCATCAGAAACTCTCCCTCTATAAATATATATTCAAACACAGTAATGTCTCTATTTATTTTTTCCCCTTTTGCCTTCTCTCTCTTGCAAGCGTCTTCTGTATGTGAAGCTCCAGATCAATATTCTAGCAGATGACAGGTTATCCAATTTAATTCAACATTTTTCTTTCTTAGTTTACTTTTTTATTTTTCCTTTTTCCTTTTTTTTATTTGTGGAATTTAAATGTGCAATTCCTATTTTAGACTCATGTTTACCACAAGCTAAAGTTTGCTGAATGATCTTTCTTATGACATGCAAGTTATTCAGTGTAACAACAGGTAGGGAAAAGCCATCTATGTTTCATTATCAATAGACAGAAGAGCTCAGAATGGAGGGCCCCAGGAGTGGGCGCATTCCTGGCTGAGGAGCAAAGAGGCTTTATACTTGGAGGTAGGTAACCATGCTCTTTANGGAGTGAGATTTTTTTTTATTTTTTTTAAATTTTTTTTTTTTTTTTTTTTTTTTTTTTTTTTTTTTTTTTTTTTTTTTTTTTTTTTTTTTTTTTTTTTGCTATGTTTTAGCCTGCAGTGATTATTTGCATGGAAAGAAATTCTCTTCAAAGTCTATATTTAGCTTGATATATCGGATTAGAAATGTAAGCCAATCATGCAATGAGGTTAATTTTAAATCCTGTGGAAATTGCACCACTCTATTCAGTTTTCTCAGCACTGGCACCCATCTTGCTTGACGTCATATGACTTTTAATTCCAGTGTCTAATGTAATTTCCCACCAAAAGGAGTACAGGCAATCCCCTTAAAACCAGCACTTTAGAATTTATAAGGAGAAGAAGCCTGAGCAGATTTTTTTGTTTAAAGCTGATGCTCTGAGGGCTGTGATTGTGTTTAAAACTATGCAAAGAATGAATAGAAAAATCATGGAGAAAAAAATAAGGCAGAAACTTGGGCTGGTTCTCCATTTCCTACTACCAATTCTTACTTATGGGTCACCAACCAATACTGGTAGACCTGCATTTTAGCCAGTGCTGTATTTATTATATTTAGCCACCACTAATATCAGTTAATGCTGTTTTTGAGTTCTACAGTGGCCTTAAATGCTTCCTTCCACCTCAGTTTGTCACTGTTTCCTCTTCCCCCTCAAACATTTTGAATTTATGGTTTTTGTTCTTTGTTTTTTNAACATATGTGGATCCTTTTACATATGAGGATCCAAACCAAGCTGTGAGGGAATTTGCCAAAGAAATTGATGCCTCCTGTATAAAGATTGAAAAAGTTATTGGTGTGGGTAAGTGCCAGAAGTTTTGCTGCTTTTTTTTTCTTTTTTTTTTTTTTTTTTTCTTTTAATAATATTGCTGTTTTCTTGGCAGTGTCTGTGTAGGGATGACTAGCACATTCATTAGCCCCATCAAACCTATTTATATCTATTGGTTAAAATTCAGCTTGTGATCACCAAGCTGCAGATGGAGCTCCCCGAACAACAAAAGGAGTGCACATATCTGTGTCAGGCGTTGTGAGAGCCACAATGAAGAGGGGGCTGAGAGGATCTGTCATTACAGAGTCTTTATCCCTCTGACCTTAGAGAGGTGTCAAAAAGAGGCAAAGACTGCTACCTCACCTGTGTATTAGTGTCGGGGCTTTTGGCAGACTCAAGAGAATCCTGATTATCCAGGGGTTTTTGCAAGGTGACATGAATTCTACAAGTAACTGAAGAGAGAGCATGTCATTGTCAAACTTTCAGTGAACGATGAACAAAATACTAAGAAGATGTATTTTTAAAGTATGGAACATGCATGGTAGGAGTTCTTTTTAAAATGTGTATTTCCAGTAGAACTCATTAAACATAGAGGGCAGTTCCACTCTAACCTATAAACTTCTGCATGATCTGTTACAGAGATATTTTTGTTTTCTAGGGCATGGACTAGCTTGAATATTTCATTTCTTAAGTGCACAAACAGAAGCTGAAGTAAGAGGTTTAGAAAAGAAGGAAGGACCATACAGTCAGAAAGTATGTCCTCCATCAAGGCCATAAGCTGTGCAGAATGGTCCCATCTCTGGGCAGGACTGCACTGGATTTTCTAATGGCTCCAGATGGACATGAGGGTGTCTCCTCATGAAATGCTGAAGAATTAGGCTAAACCAAACATATTTAATATGATCTCGGACAGCTAAGCTGCTTATCACTGTGTGTCAGATAATACATTATACAGCTGAGTGGCTAACAGACTAAACAAGGAAAGGCTGATGGCAGGGCATTTTCAGTTGCTTCAGATTATATTCCCCCTTAGGAATGACCCTGTGAACTTGGCAGGCAAAGGAATGATTGTCAGCTTCCTTTTTTTCCAGAAAACATGATTAAAATACATATAAATATTGTCTTCTGTGTGCAAAAAAAAAATGAGCGATCCTAAAAGCCGTCATGTTTTAAAAATCTTTATATGAATGGATCCTAGCCAGGAATAAGGAGTTAATAATTAGATACACATATTGTTACAGAAAATCAGCCAAACATTAAGAAATATTTAGTTTGGTTCTGAAATTTCAGGTTTCAGTTTCAAAAGGGGTTTCCAGTCTACAAAAGAGCAAATGGAATATCAGTGTTGCTGAAAAGATACCTGCATATAATCATAAAGGTGTGCACAAGCCTTCAGTGATACCTGTCCAGCTTGCAGCCTAAGAAGGATCAGGATTTCACATTTGTAACTATCACCATAAATTAAATGAAAAGAACAAAGAAGCTAACAACGTTTGCATGAAAATAAAGTAGTGGGTTTATTTTCTATATTTATACTTTCTGGTTTTGGAAACTGTGCTTATTTACTTAAGCCATCCCAGACCTTGGAACTGTGTTTCCTTCACTGTCAAACAGTAACTATAGCCAATGCCATGGCTTTCCCCCTGCTCAGCTAGCACTCTCCCCAGTGACCCCCATGCACGGTTCAGGAGGCAGTGCAGGCCAGGGTGCACTGCTGGTTTGGATACAGCTGCACAGTTTCAGAATGACAGACTCACAGACTAATACAGTTTGGAAGGGCCTTCTGGAGGTCATTGGTCAGACAGTCTGCTCAAAGCAGGGACAGCTAGATTCAGGTACTCAGGGCTGTGTGCAGTCAAGTTTTGGGTACCTCTAAGGACAGAAACAGGACCTTTCTAAGCAGCCTGCTCCAGTGTTTGAACACCCTCGAAGTGAACAGTTTTTTCCTGACATCTGGGCAGCATTCCCTATGCTGCAGTCTGTGTCCAGCTGCCCCTGATCCTTTCAGTGGGCACCTTGGAGAAGAGGCTGGATCCATCCCCTCCACATCCGCCCAGCATGTAACTGTGGATAGCAGTAAGTTCTCCCGGAAGCATCTCTTCCCAACCCAGCGGGCTGGGCTGGGTCAGGGATGGGATAAGCCCAGACCCTGCGGTCCCTGTGCTGGTCCACAGCCACGGTGGTGCCAGTGGATGAGCTGAGAGGTCCCTCTGCAGGTCAGTGCTCCCGCCACAGCACACGCAGCGGAAAGCAGCTCTTGATGGTAAGGGTTGGCCCTGGCTGCGCCCCCTCCACAGCACATTTGAAGTTTCCTGATCCCTATTACCCCAAATCACCCCAAATGGAGTGATGACCAGAGTCACTCTTGACTGCGCAGGCATGGAGTTAGTCCCAGGCTCAGCAGCCAAACCACAGGAATGGGACTGTATACCCAAAGCACTATCAAACTCCATCCCCTTGTCCAGCTCAGTACTAAACACATGAAACAATTCTGGCTCCAGTATCTACCCTGAGGGATACCTCCACCCACCAGCAGCGAGCTGGACTTTTTGCTGCAATCACAAACTTTTGAGTCTGGCAGTTTTTCACCCACCTTATCAAGCTTCCATCTTTCAGTGTCCAAAGGGGGCTAACAGAGTTAAAAGCATGGAAGTGGGCAGCTGTGCCACCAAGGTGCTCCAAGCATGGCTTGGTTCACCACTACAGACACAGATTCCCAGCCTATAGCCCGGACCCTGAATGCAGACTGAGCCAGTTCTCCTGCTGCCCAGAGACATCAGTGCTGAACCAAGATGATGCCATTCCCCCCTAGGGCAGTAAGATGTGAGGTTGAGGTGTTAAAAATAGTTTAAAGGACTCATGGATGTGTTTTCTACTAACGAGACTGCACCCTTGCACTGCAGCGCAAACCTCTCCATGCACACTGGCTGGTGCCCGTACACATACAGACAAAAAGGTTTACTTGTCAAGCAGGTTGAAAGGAAACAGCCCAGCACACAAGCCGGGGTCAGAAGGCACACGGGCGGATTCCAAGACGCGACAGAGGTGTTCCAAATCCCTCCACCGTCTTTAGGGCTGGGTTTGCTCCCTCGGAAGCGGGCAGGCCAGCTCGCTGCCTCTGCCGGGGCTGAAGCCCCACCTAGAGCATCGCCGCGCTACTGCGCCCGACCGCCGCAAAAACCCGTCCGTCGCCTCCAAGGAAGAGGGGAAGGGTTAAGGAACTGAACGCAAACTGGTCTGCAAAGGCAGCCCTCCGCTTCCGCTGCCGGGCGGGCTGCAGCGGTACTCCCGTGAGCTGGATTCAGGCTTTGCACAGAAAAAGTTAACGGTGAGCCAATATTTGTGGACGATAAGTGTAATCGCTTGGGTAACTAGAGGCAGCGTTAGCCAGCAAGTGTCATCAAGCAAACTAATAGAAATGCTGATATGGGGTACTAATAACAGGATTGGCAGATTACAGATTTATCAGCGTCAGTCAACAACACGGTTTCCCAGGAACTCAAACTGCCAAACAAATTTGATACTGTTTTAATGAGATTAAGCATTAGACTGATAATGAAGATTGTGGTTGAAATAGTGTCTTCATCAGACATTTGACATAATCTTGCATTAAAAAATAACTTTAAACAAAATCAATGTAACACATTAAAGGATAATTTTTAGAACTGGTTAACAACTAAGTCATAAAAATAGATTGCAGTTGGAGTGCTTTCATTCCAAGGGATTGCATATTTTGTGAGCTTATAGAAGGATCTGTTTTGGCACAAATTTTTCAATACGTTCATCAATGCCCTTGATGAAAACATAGCATTACTGCATGGAAAGTGCGCATGTATGACATAGGAATTGCTAATGAGGAAAACAAAAAAGGCAACAGTTCTGTTACACAGACTGACTGATCATTTGTTGAGATTAAAAAATGTTCAGTTTTGTTCGTGCAGATGTGAACCCAAACACAAACTCATATACCTAAGAACCAAAAGCATCATCAGGTTTCTCAGTTTGCGGCCAAGTCCTAAAATGCAGTAGGACATGGAGAAAGAACCCCATCAGAAGAACAGGAGTTAGTCAGTAGCAATTGGGTGCTGATGCCACTGAAAAATCCTACGCAAAACATTGCATACATGAGAAGTCAAATTATGAAGTATCTTATTAGGACCAGTGTCATCAGCCCCAGTGCTCCTTGCAGACTAATAAGCATTCTGGTGTCACAGAATCACAGAATGGCTGAGGTTGCAGGAACCTCTGAGATGGCCTTGTCCAATCCCCATCTGCTCAAGCAGGCTCAGAATAGATTGTCCAGGACTGTGCCCAGTCAGGTTTTCATTATCTCTAAGGATAGAAATTCCACAGCCTCCTTGGGCAAACTTCTTGTCTTTGATCACCTGCACAGTAAAAAGTGTTTTATGTTTAAATGGAATTTCATGTCTTTCAAAATGTGCCTATTACTTCTTGTCCTGTCTCTGAGCATTGCTTAGTGTCTTCTACTTTACACCCCCCATGAGGGGCACCGATGAGGCCCCACTAAGCCTTCTCTTCTTTGGGGTGAACAGTCCAAACTTACTCAGCCTCAACTTGTACAGCAGATTCCTCAACCTCTTCATCACCCTCACTGAACCCATTCAAGTATGTCCCTGCCTCTCTTGTACTGGGGAGCCCAGAACTGGCTCCAGCATGCCAAACATGCCCCACCAGTGCTGACCAGAGGGGTAGGGCCACCTCCCTCCAGCTCACAGAGGTCACCCTCCCGCAGCCCCAGGTGCCTTGTGGCTGCCTTTGCCACAAGGGTGCATTGCTGGCTCAGGTTAATATTCATTCATGATGCATGATGTGTCCTATGCACCCTCAGTTACATGTCACGTTCAAGTGATTGGTACCTAATTATCTCACTGGCCCAGATACCCAGCTATACTTGGCACATGGAGCCTAGTCCAGACTGGAAATATTCTTGGACCTAGGATCCAGTTAAAACCAAGGGGTTAGCAAATTTCACCATCCTGCTTTTGAGAACTACTGCAGACTGCTTCAGCACAACTATTTCACCAAGTGACAGGCAGTCACAGTCAACCACGCCTTACAGGCTGTTCTTACAGTGTAATGAAGACACAACCCCCCAGTTCCATCAAACATTTCTATGTTAATTTAGCTCACTACTATTCCTCCTTCCCCAGAAGAGCAGTTCAGTCACCAATGAAGACCAGTTTGACTGAAAATACCAGATTTACTCTGGAGTACCTGAGATACAGCCACTCACCTCCTTCTGTAGGCTCTTGAAAGAGCAGTTATCTGCAGCAGCAGGGCAGAACAGACAGCTGGGGGCACTCACGACTTAAAACTCCCACATTTATTCTGCAGTTCATCCGGATAAAAACATGCCCTTTCACTGTAAAAATGCAAACTTTCTTGCTTGGAACTACACCTAACTTCTAACCACTAAGGTTCATTGCACCTTTTTACTGCTAAACAAAAAGCCATCTACCATAAGGAACAACAGAACTAACTATTAATCAATTTCTCAACCTTTTATTGCATTGAATCTTCTCTTGCATGTCTCTTCCTGTAACATTGAGTTTTATGGACCCTCAGTGATTCTTGGAATGTATTTGTGAAGCCTTTTGAGGTTTTCAGCACCCTTCTTCAAATGGGGACACCACAACTGCCTACCTTATTTGACAAGTTCCCCTTGTGACACTGAAAGATGTGATGCCACTTTCCTCTCCAAACTGGTATTTCCTGGTAGTAGCCATGGAATGAACTGGACTAAACACCAACAATCAATGCCTCCAATAATTGTTTTATTACTTGAACTAAAATGGATTTAAGGCCCTAGTGACAAACTGGCACTTCTCCAGTTCTAGAACTGCAGTAAAATCGAGATCCCAAAAGGTGCGGGACAGAAGGATAGGAGCAGAATCTGCTTTGTGGTACAGGTGAAATCTGCAGTCCCAGTTCCAATGCTTTCTTGAGTAATCATCCCCACCACCACCTTCTCCCATCTTCTAGTAGCTGGCTCACCATGTTTCAGATGGAGTATCCAACAGGGAGGCAGTTCATGTTACCGTGCTGGGCTACAAAGAAAGCTCCTCACATGGTGACCAGAAAGTGATAAAGCAAGTAAGAGTAAAGCCTACTTCACCACTCCATTTGGATAGACATCTCTCCCTGTTATTTTTGATGATACAGGTCATTTAGAGGACTAGCCCCTGAAGCCTCACATTAGCCTTTGTAAATATCCTTCATGCAGTCCTTCAATCTGTCTGAGCAGGCCCAGGATTTTTGTTAAACTATCCAAAATATCCCTCCCCTTTTGCTCACCTGCAGCCCAGCACTGGTTCAGTCACTGTCCTTGCTTTTTTGCCAGCTATATAGCGAATGATCTCACTATTTACTAAGTCTTTAGAGAGGATTGACAGTTTTGGTTATAAAAACAGGAAGGGGAAAACATCCAGAAAGCAGTCTTTATCAATCAAAGTATCCTTGAAGCACAGTATGGAGCACAGAAAGAATAATAGAATATTCTAGCCTTTTTATTAAAAAAAAAAATAAAAAAAAAAAAAA